>LD688936.1:2191661-2203800 GCA_003118335.3 Papilio memnon
AAATAGTTTTTAAGTTATTTCATTTATAAAAAAAGAAGAAAATGAATTTTTGAAGTGAGAGTCAGATTTTTACCGTTGTCTTATCTCTGTAAATATTGCGCAATACACATTTCTTTACTTGATTGAAAGTGATTTTTTATTTAAAACCTAAACATATGGTCCTTCGAGTCGGATATTTTAAAGATAAAAAATGGAAAGTACGTATAGAATTCATCATCATCATCTCCTCCTCCTTATCATAATCCCGTAGGGTCGGCGCACCGGGTTTTCGTCCTCCAAATAACTCTGTCATCCGTCATCTCAGTCATCACCCCTTCTTGATCATGTCACCTTTCACGCAATCCATCCATCTCTTTCTAGGTCTACCTCTACCGATGTACCCCTCCACATTCATAACTAACGTCCTTCTTGTTACATGCGATTCATCCCTTCTCATAACATGCCCATATCACGCTAACCTTTTACTCCTTATTTTCTCAACCACTGGCACTACTCTCAAAGTACGTATAGAATGACAAGAATATTATATTTTAAAACCTTAACATTGCTATTGCGATATGTTAGGTTAGATTTGAACCAAATGAATTTAAAAAGGTATATTAAAAGTATTTTTGAGATCGATCTTACTAATATTATAAATGCGAAAGTTTAGATGGATGGATGTATGTTTGTTATAATTTGTAGCCGAAACGGCTGAACGAATCAGGATGAAATTTGGCATAGATATAGAACATAGTTCGAAAGAATACATAGGATACTTACTTTTGTTTTTTTAATCCCACGCGAACGGAGTCGCGGGCAAAAGCTAGTTATTACATAAAATAAAAGTATGTATATAGTTATCTTTATGTATTGATGTAATGACTAAGGCTGTCGCGAAAATAATTACATAAAATATATTTGGCACTGTATCAAGGACGAAATCGTTATGTGAATGCAAATGATGGAAGACGACGTACTATCGTTATGTATCAGACTCTTTAATGGATATTTGTACGTAAGCGGTAACATTAATAGCCTTCATGATATAAAAAAAAATCGTGTCTATGTGGCAGAGAAATCCTATTTTACTAATATTATAAATGCGAAAGTTTAGATGGATGGATAGATGTTTGTTGGAGTTTTTCGCCTAAATATCTGAACAGACCTCGATAAAATTTGGCATATTCGCACGCGGGCGGAGTCGCGGGCGAAAGCTAGTCCGCATATAAAAAGTAAATCTTTATTTCTTGTGGTTTATTCAAGTCTGATCTAGAATTTGAATCGCCAGTAAATTAAAGGGAAATAAACCTTTTTAACTTCTTTATAGATTGTTAATTCATACATTTTTTTTGGCAACAGTAACATAGGTCGTTATCAATTGAATTCCTCAGGGCCCAGTATGTAATTGAAAAATAAAAAAACTGCACGCAACACTGGCCACGTACGTTCAGTTGAACTTGACAATGGAGGACGTCTGAGTTCGACCCTGGTCAAACAATAGCCCACACAATGTTTTCGTTCTCAACAACATTTTCAAGCGACTATTTTAATTAAAACCTGCTAGTTTTGTTCCAGTTTTTTAAAAATGTGGTTTTTCAGTTTTTTATATCTCCAATTACAACTACAAAATAATAACGAATGTTCATAAGTCAATTAAAATTAATGTTGTAACGCATCGTACATGATATTCAAAACAAAATAGAGGGACGAATGATGCAAAGCATTTAGAGCGCGCGCAAAACTTTGATTCCTATGATCTTTGTGCACACTACTCGATTTTTAGTTGTGTAACTAACCAGTTGAATTGGCTGCGAAACAAACGACAATCGCACAACAGTTGTCCGATAGTTTAGTCAAAGGTGTGCGCGGCCGATTTTAGTGATTCCCCTAAAAGCAATAAATCACATCCCTAAGGATATCCGATGGTCATCATAGTAAGTCTATGAACGATGAAATTAAAATTATAGTCCACTATACCTAACACTGTTGCCCGCGACTCCGTCCGCGCGGAATTATATAAAAACGAAATAACTAGCCTATGTGTTCTACATCTGTGCCAGATTTCATCGAGATCCGTTGAGCCGTTCGGTAGACCTTCTAACAAACAATAATTCCTCCATCTAAAATCTCACATTTATAATATTACTAAGATTATAAATGCGAATGTTTGTCATCACGTAACTCTAAAACATCTGCATGGATATATACGAACATACAAAAAGTATAGAATTCTGTATAGGTTAGTTAGTTCTTTTGTTATTTTTCTCAGATAAAGTCTGAACTTACCTACATAATTAAAAGTAATCACAGATAACGTATGAAAGCAATGTACCACTGTCTAACAGACTCCTAATTCCCAAGACACTTTCATCAAGGAAGACAATTACTTAGATGCTTATCAAGTTAATTAAATTTTAATTACATCAGAGTGCTTTACGTAACTTGTAAGCGATAGTGTTGGTGTCGACACGTAATGCTCAGCGAAAGTGTCTGTGTACAAAATATTTTTAACTGAAGATTTATTTTAATCCACTTAACACTTAATCATTAATCTCGGGTTACTTGGTTCGTTATTTTATTTTAAATGTACGATCAATTACTTTTATTTTTTGGCAATATGTTATGTTCTTTTTTGTGTAGATAAGATCGATTTCAAGCATCGAGCTACAAAAAAATGAAAGCGATGAACTCATGAAATTTAAATCCAAAAGGCCAGAAAAGAACATCTGATGAATGGATTAAGAGATTTCAAAAGCGTGTTGATATACTCGTAGATGTTGTTCCTAATAAGTATTATAATTGAAGAACAAGACACGAATTATTTTAATAGCAAATAGCTTTAGATGATTGTAAAGCTATTCTGATAGTTCAGTGAAGGCAACTGAATGGCGCCTAGCATTATAATTTGATTGGTATTTAAATAAAACATGATAAAATCCAATGAATTAGTATTCAGTCCATAATACATTTGTTTTATCACTAATAATTATCATTGTTCTATTGCTGCATTTCAATATAGCAAGATTTAAATAAACAAAAAACGTTATGTACTTGTAAACAACATTCTGAATACGTAAAAAGCTAGCGCCACAATAGAATCGGTTCCCAAGACTCCGGTGTCACTGGACCTTGAACAAACCAAAACAGTAGACGAGCGCTGATTATGCGAGGGACGTTCCTAAGGCGAGTTTCAAGTGTTGTGACGTGATTATAAACCTTATTAAGACGCCATGCACGCTCCGTGCAGGTACCGAGGAATTATTACGAGACGTTTTCCGCCGGAAACCGTTCTATGGGAACCCTTAATACATCGGGTAAGCCGTGTTTCGATCCACGTACTTATAGGATATGTTATTGTGCCCGTCTTCAAAACGACTTCGCTCCGAGCACCTCGTGTCTAATGAGCTCCTCGTATCCATTATAAATTTGCTGAATGAGACGTGCAAGAAAGAACCGGGATAAACTTTTTTCATCCTATACGTAACAAGTTATGTTTATTTCTTAAGTGCATAAAGAAACAGGTTTTGAATATAATTCTATTAAATCTATACGATCTGTTTGTTTTATTAAAACTGTAAAATAAATGATCCCGAAAGTGCTGCAAGGTTGAATTAGAGTTCAATAAACTTTGATCGCAAACGGGTTTCAGTCACTAATAAAAACAGTTAAAACAAATATCCTAAAGCCTCAAAAGTTTAAACTAATCGTTGCCCAAATGCAGTAACATCCTGTAGACATTGTAGGCGTAATGGCCATCTGCTAAGAACCTGGTTATATTTTTGGCATATCATTTTAGTGATTATGCGATACAGAAATAAAAAAGCAATCGCAACAAGAGTTTACGAGCGTGACTGTACATAAAAACTAAGCGTTACTAATGCGCTCGGTGCGATAACGATTCACTTCCAATTAATTCAACACAGTTTCAATACGATTTTTTCAACCAAGATATTACAATGAACGCCCGCTGCGTCTGTACAAATTGGCTGGTTGGATGAATTGCTGTTTATAATTGAGCTGGAATTTATATTCATTGTAATCAGTTCGATAAACTTTAATTTTTTATTATCAAATTTCAATTTCTTCACTAAACTACAACTAAGTAACTCTATGTTAATCCAACATAATGTATTGTGGCCTTCTTTGATGAAATTACACAAATACAGATGAACACTCTAATCAATAACTTTGGTAGCCGACAATAAAATGTATGCAATATATTTGAATGCACCCGGAAGCCTGGGCCGGCCACATTCCCCATACGACCCAGGATGTGCATGTCGGAAATATGTGCCATATTTCGTCCGTCTCAAAACTAACGTTACACAACGACACTATTTTATACCAATCCTATTTATACAGATTTACAGCACTTTTAATTTATGACAATTTTTAAATCGAAAATCTATTTAGGATTTATTAGAATCTAGACTACACTATATGCTCTAACTTAGTCTTCTAAAGACCTTTTTTATTGTAGATTTAGTATATGAGATATCTACATTTTGGGACTGCTTAATTCCATTTCAGTTTTAGTCGTATACATATTTTTAATACAAATATAAGAAATTAAATAAAGGTCAAACCAATAAAAACACGTTACTTGAGGTCGCGATTTTTAGGTGGCTGTAAGCACTTAATCTTGTTTATCTATATCCGCTAGATGGGGGGCGAGGGTTAAGGGACAATACGAGATAACAATGGGCCCGCATAACCAGTTTGTTACCGGAATAGCAAAGCCCTTGCAATGCGCAGGTGGGCTGGATACACGTGGCCCCTATTGTCGTTTCGATATAAATAGTGTTTATCTTGTTGACTTTCAGAGCTGCTTGAAGATTATTTAAAAAGTCCCTAAGTAAAATCTACATTAAGGTGCAACGTTGCCATAGTTACACTGCAAAAAAATCTCTCGATATATTTATCTTTCAAATTCGTAGTCTGTAAACGTAACTGGAGGTATACTCCCTTATTTAATATCCACCACTTTTATTTTGATCACGCTTGGATGAATCTCACCCTTATATACAACCATTTTTTACTTTCTTCTGCCAGTACTTATTCATATAGGTTATCAATATGACATGTTAAGTGTTTTTTAAATTACAATAATAATTAAGAGGGGAAGATTTTTATTACGTCTAGCATATATTATCACTACAATAAGGGCCTGTTCCCACTACTTGCTGATAGAGGCTCAGATAGCTTAAAAATGACATCACTGTCAGATAAGGGAACACAATCCGATATTTCCATGGCTATACTCGTTTGATTGTTATCAGACAACTTACAATTTGGTGGGACAGGCCTTAAGTAAATTCAAGAAATTGTTAGGGAGTTTGTTAGAGAGATTTAAAAAGTAACAGTAATAATAAAAGGATTTAAACGAGTTTAAAATAACATAACGTTCGGTTAACTCATTTCCTCGATTAGAATTGATTGAATTATATTTGGTTAGCCCATTTCCTTTGGCCACGGGATGTTTACGGCGCGGCCGGCGCTATGTTTCCTTATAAAACATTCGGCTGATGTGAATTGGGACAAATCTAAATGCTAAGTTGATTTCTTACTAATACTTTCCTTAACAAATTAGATTCCAATGCAGCTGATAAAAAATCACAATGAGATTCTTTTCCCGTTATGCTGATTGGCAGGTCCATCAAAGAACAGATTTTTTTATGTTACTTAACAGTAAGTGCAGGCGTACAACTTTGACTAAACTATCGCACAACCATTGTGGGATTGTCGATTGTTTCGCAGCCAACTCAACTGTTTGGTTGCACACCTAAAATTTAACCAAAACGAGACTAAACAGTTGTGCGATAGTTTAGTTTCAGGTGTGCGCACGCTCTAATAGTTCTGGAAACTGTAGTAATAGACATGGCAACCATAAAATAAGACTTGATAATGCTAATACGAGTAATCTGGTGGTCAGTAGATACTTGTTATTTACTGCAATCACGATCTATGCATGACAACATGGAAGGCAGTTAAATATTTACCATCGTAATTAAACCTAACTACGAGAGAATACAGATATAAGCAATCATATTTATTCATTCTTTAAATGTTAAAAATATATCACTTAATGAAGATAAATTCTTTTTGACTTAATATTTTGAATGAAACTTCGGGTTTTAGGCGCTTTAGTTTTTTTAACACTAATTTCATAAAAATAACCGTCATCTCAGCAAGAAAATGCCGTCAGCGCGTGTACAATTAGCATGTGAAATTGTTATCGTACGGCGCAGGGTAATGTAATGACGTGGTGAACGCAAACAGCGCGATGGATCGTCAGCTGATTAGATGCGGAACACGATTGTATCGACATCTAGCGGTGATTAAACGTGTTTTAATTATCCTGTATGTAGATTGTATTCCTAAAACATGTCGTCCAATGACGAAACACGTGATTATCCTTAAAATTACACAATTTATTATAATTCTTTGTGCTTATGGAAATCGCAACCGTTAGTTGTTGCTCTTTTATATGCCGAGAAACTGCAGATGCGATGCTATTTATTTTAAACACAAAATCTTGGAAATAAACTATACACATACAAAATTGTTTTAATATTTTCTTCGCCAATATTGCCTACCCATATGTCATTGCGAAATGCATCGAAGTATAAAATTAGCGTATTATTAAATATGAACGACATAGTGTGGCTTCCTAACGTGGCTTGTACACATGTCAGGCACACTCGATTTACTGGACGGTGCTCCCTACCGTCGCCTGATTACAGTACCCATGTATGTAAATTATTGGAGACATGTCCTGATATTAATAATTAAATACCAGATTAATTAAAAAAAGCAGGTAATGGACGGTCCCTACGTAAACTTAAGTAACTGAAAAAGACAATTTTTTACAAAAAAGCCTATTAATGTTGTGTCGATAGAAGCTGATGATACCTATATTTATACACGAGCTGTCGCCCGCAAACTTCATTAGCGCGGATTAAAAAAAAAAGTCATCTATCACATTCCCGCGTACATCTACCTTCTAACAACTATCTTTCAGTCAAAGCCCCGTCCAAATCGGTCCCGTTCCAGAGATAGGGGTCCGGTCGTCATTTTTACAGCACGGAATTAAAAAGCCTAGCTTAGCCTAGCCTAGCCTATAATATGCCCGTTTATGTCAGCTACCCTCCAGTGAAAGTCCGGTTAAAATCGGCCAAGCCGTTTCGGAGATTACCCGGAACAAACGCGGCTTGTGGACAGACAGACAAAATTTTTTTAAATGCGATTTTCGTTATCAGCAACGGAAATACATCATCTTCCCGAAATCTGGAATTTTTCTTTGATATTACAAACAGACACTACAATTTTATTATATGTATAGATATAGATAGAAGATGAATCGAGGTATCCAGGTAAATAGACGGTACGAATGAATTTGGTTTGTTTTTGTAAAGTTCAAAGGTTATAATTTTTGTTAATATATCGATTTACAATGTTGATTGCTATTTTAATTAAACGTACTCGCAAAATTTACAGGATATTCGGTCAATATTTCAACAACAGCTAACATAACATTTTGGTGAAATGGAATTTTAATTACGACGACATTTTCCTCGTACCTATATCCTGTTTGATTATTATACCATAGTGTAGTATTATGTGAGAGAATTGTGTATTTTACTGTGTAAATAAACTTTAACCTAAACTCGAATAATTGTATATATGTAATTAAATTAACGCAACAAAAAAACATACACTACAATATGGTAATGTGAAATATAAATAAACTAGCTTTCGACCGCGACTCCGTCCGCGTGGAATTAAAAAAAAAAAGAGTACCCTATATCTTCTTCCAGACTATCCTCTACATCTATGACTTTCATCGAGATTTCAGCAGTTTAGGCTACAAACTCTAACATCCATCCATCTAAACTTTTGCATTTATAATATTAGTAAGATAATATTTTGATTAGTTTAAGAGCTTGGAACAATTTAGATTAAGATTTTCGCTGTCGCAGTAATAGTGCTTGGGATAATATGAAGTCAATACGTAATCTCATATATTGAATGGTATCAGAGTGATTTCCATGTTTGGCGAATTTGTTCAAAGTATTTTTGTTGTTACATCGATTTGACTGAATCGTATTATATCGATAAGTGCTTTTTCGTGTTCAGAAGGTTTTGTGATTTGTTCACTAGTTTATCTACATATAGTTAAGCACAAAAAAGTTCCGGTTGACAATTTTATCACTAAAGTGTTGGTAGACGTTTCTTTGTAACCTTTTACTATGAATTGTAAGACTGTAAAAATCAAACAAAAAAATGGGACCCACCTGCAAGCATTACCTTTCGGATAAAAAAAGAATTTTCAAAATCGGTCCACCAGGGCCGGAGCTATCGCGTAAGACACATAAAAAATAAAAAAAAAACACACAGACGACTTGAGTACCTCCTTCTTTTGGGAAGTCGGTCAAAAATATATATAAATTCGTCGTTTAAACTGAGAATCTTTGTAAATCATTTATTGATTGGATTAGAGATTAATCATATCTTGGACTGTTAATTAATCCTTAAATGCATCTTGTTGCCAAATGTATATATACCACGTTTTACGTTATTTTATTGAAGTCGTGTGGTATGTGTTTCCGAATACACTTTGACGACTAAAGACAATAAATATATTGAGTGTTTTTTCATAATAAATACCTATTTTTATACCCGATTTTTTTTTAATTATTTTTTATGTTATATGTACCTAAATACTTTTCGGGGCGCAATAAAAAACCATGCATTTAAGGGTTAAATTTAGTTTTAATACCTATTTACATACAGTTTAGATAAAAACATTGTGTTAGAAACATTTTAACCTTCAGGAATGTTCATTAAAATTTTCTTGATATTCAAAACCTTGCTTCCGCTTGAGAATTATATTTATCCCGATTATGAACAAGGAAGTGTATTGTCCCTACCGATGGACTAACGCGTGGAGTGCGATCAATACCTCAGGGCTTCCCAGCCGACGCCACACTTGGTTCGCACGCAAGGCCGCGCTGCCACACTAGTGTTAGACATTCACAACAATTATTTTTTTAATATATATTTAAACTTCAAGCGGCTAATTAAACCCTACTAATTGTAACCGACATTCCGAATAACATAAAACCGTTTAGGATATAGATCGTCGAAGTAGAACTGTCATACGTCACGTCATATTGACGTCAGTAACTGGCTCCTAGACTGTCATGGTGACCATTTAAGTAACATAATGTACACGAATAAGCCTTAACAACTTTATTAAAATATCCATCCATCTAAACCTTCGCATTTATAATATTAGTAAGATACTAACTAGCCGTTGCGTCGCCCGCGACTTCGTCAGCGCAGAATTTAAAAAAGGAGCCTATATTATTCCCGCATGCATTAGCTACTTTCCCGTCAAAATCGATCCAGCCCTTCCGGAGTTTACCCTTACCAAACGCGGCTTTGCGGACAGACAGACAGAAATTAAAAAAAAAAATGTTTTTCGTTATCAGCAAATTCATCATGTCTACGTACTACATATTTTTTTTTCGATATTATAACAGATTTTTCAATATTGGTATAATACTAGTTGTTGCTCGCGACTTTACCCGTGTGATTAAAAAATATAGCTTATGTTACTTACTGATAACATGGCTTTTTAATGGTGAAACAATTTTCGAAATCTGTCCAGTAGTTTTTGACAATAACATACAAAAATACAAATCATTCCTCTTTATAATATTAGTATAGATACAGGACATTTCGTCTGTAGCTTTAGTTTCCATTCTTTGTCTACGTTTACTAAACGCCGTTCGGTACAGACGACGCCATTCTCGAAAGGACAAGGGAGGAGGTAAATTTTAATTGCTTCTGAAATTTAGCATCATGTTTATTTAATCTATTTTTCTACAAATAGGGAAAGCAAAATGGCAATTAATATCCGTGTAATTAAAAGTCGTTAGACCGAATTTACAAATTATTCTATAGGAAGTAAAAATTTAAATACGTTTGCAGTCATACGCATTTTAATAGTATCAGAGGGATTATTACGAATATTCGTGAGTTTTAGTAAAGTATTTGATGTACTTTACGCCCGGTAGGGGCGCTGAACAAATCTAATAATAATTTTGTTAATGACTTTACCTATTCGTAACTGTCACGCAAATATTCGTGATAGACCCCTCAGATATTTTTTTAAATACAGAAGTAATACTTAAGGATCCTAATACGAATGTATTGCCATAGGTGCTCTGAAAGACATGATACAAATGAAGTCACCCAACTTCGCCAACCATATAGGAATAAGTAGGTCACAAGCCTATATAAGCGTATACAAATAAAAAATAACATACTAAAAACTACGGCACCCTTATTAAAATGTGCTCACTAGCTTTCGCCCCCGACTCCGTCCGCTTGGAATTGTAAAAAACAAAATTAAGTAGCCTATACGTTCTTCCAGACTATCCTCTACATCTATGCCAAATTTCATTGTGATCCGTTTAGCCGTTTAGGCTACAAACTCTAACAAACATCCATCCAAACTAACGCATTTATAATATTAGTAAGATAACTATAATTTTAAGTCTGCGTTATTATTGAGTTTTAATCATAAAATAACCATTATATAATTCATATCACATTTATATGGAGCAAATCTTCTTTGGAGCAATTCCCTCACCATGAAACACAGTTTTCCATTAGTGTAATATCATCTCAGGGTTGTGCTAAGATGAGAATATATTTAATTATTTATATCAACGCTACAAAGATTCTACGAATAAATTCTAATTACACTTTATTCTAAAAAACGCTTAGAAATTTCGGTTTAAAACATTTTGCGATTTGGGCATTTAAAAAAAACTAAGCTTAAACTGTTGCAATTACTTTTATTCAACTGAAAATGCTATGTAAAACCTTATATTTTAGTGTCAATATCCTTTTCAATTATAAGGTTTCAGTCAGTGCTGATAACGACAACCCTATATTTATGTGACAATTTAGAGGTTTATAGAACCACATGAGGGAATGTCGCATTCCCGCCTGAGGGAGTAATTTGTTTTTCAACTGCTTACCCTTTAAATATCGAGGGTTATTTCTTATGAAATTGTTAAGATTCAAATCATCTGAACTCTACACTACAAAATGTTTAACGTTAATATTTTTACCGACCAAATAGCACGCGTAGTCAATTTGTAGGTGTTAAATACAAAGCTAAATCGTTGCAAGCGTAAAATAAATCTGAGATATAAAAGAAGTAAATTTAAGGGATGCGACGTGTAGGAGAAACTTACGGTCTCTGGCAATTTATTACGGGTTCCGAAGACTAACTGGCCACGCACGTGGCCTTTCAAAATCGTCCCTTACCTACGACGCTTTGGCAAAGAAAAATACTTGAAAAAGTTCTGTGTAATCTGTATTTAAAGTGTTTTTTCACTAGCTTTAAGGTAAATACATATTTTCTTTGTAGATGGTAAAAATATTTTTTTCGAGATTTTTCCGAGTAAATCTTCACCATACTTTGATCGCATTGATTATATATTTAAAAACTATTATTAAATCTTCTTGAGCACCTCTTCCAGGACTGTACAAAGGACAATCAAAATCATAAGGAATGTAAAAGTGTTTCTAATAAATGAACCAGAATCATGGAACTCTGCGAAGTATTAAGTCAATTCAATCGAATTAACGTAGTTAACGCTACAAATCTGTATTAACGCAGCCGACAACTGAGTAGTAAAACTGGTAGCAATTTCCAAGTAATTAGCAAAGGATTTTGTCCGGGTTCTTTGACAGGTAATTTCGTATCGCCCAGATTGTAGTTCCCTTTTCTTTTCGCTTTATTACTACTCCCCGGGCCGAATGAAGTATTTCATGCAAAAAAAGAAAACAAAGCCTTTAAAGAAAACATTTTGTTGTCAAATTTACATTGAATTATCTAATTTTTTTGTTAAAAGGGTCGATATTTGTTAAATACAGTGGTGACGGATGATTCAATTTCTTATCTATACTATACTAATATAATAAAGCGTAAACACACACTACTTTGTGGCGTAAGATGTCAGCAAATACAACATATTTTTGAATAATCCTTTTTATAATAAACATCCCTACACTTACGTCACGCTTTAGGCTATATATTTTCACGCTATCAAACTTAGGGGGTAAATAAATTGGA
>LD688936.1:2203978-2216239 GCA_003118335.3 Papilio memnon
GTTAAACAAATGACCCATTAGTCTTAATTATTCGAAAATATTATTACCGTACAAAGATAAATTACAACGCTCGAAAGTTTAATGGCATTATATTAGTGTGAAAGACGACGCGATGAGTAAAAATGTTTCAAATTAACTAGATGCATTGTTAGTGTTGGCTTATTTACAAATTTAACGCATGGAAAACACGTAAAACATAAAAAGGCGTGATATGTTTTTATCACGACATTGTTATACAAGAACGACAACGTATAGATACATATGTATCTCGTCGGAACAGTTTTAAAAAATATATGTTACAAACACATATGGAAAAAACTATTGCTGTATTGTAGGAACCTAAAAAAGTTAAGAAAAATAAAAGGTAAAAGTGTATTAATAAAAGGTCGGTGACCGTTAGTGGTTGTAAAGGCCAACGGACGAATGGGAAACATAAATAAATCATACCACGCACACCGACCCCCTGAGACTGAATAAGTGTCGACAGTGAGTGGCAAGGACCGCATAACGCTAAAACCATAAAAACTCCATCCTTTGTATCCTGTTTCGTCCCCACCGCTTAGGTTACACTATAGGCACTACTTAGTCCCCCTCGAATTCAGACTGCTAGCGTAAGCAATAACACTAACCACGTATAGAGTTTACAACGATTGAACGAGTTATTCATAATCAAATTTTTAATAATCTAGAACAAAAATATTTTTACTTCAATATTCAGTTCATGCATCGATAATGCCTGAGACAATATGTCGATGTTTACGTACTTTGAGTTAGTGGTAGAAGGAAGGCATTATTAGGAAAAATGCATGACATAAGGCTGTCAATTTGCGGGGCTTCGTGATGCCCTAGATGTTCGCCCGGAAGACATTTACGTACAATATGCGTAGATTGTGTGATAAAAAACATTTATCAACAACAACACAAATC
The DNA here is from genome assembly GCA_003118335.3 of Papilio memnon. NCBI lineage: Eukaryota > Metazoa > Arthropoda > Insecta > Lepidoptera > Papilionidae > Papilio > Papilio memnon. The sequence goes on from LD688936.1 coordinate 2,204,906, forward strand.
CCGTAAACAGAGAGAAAGGCAATGATAGCGATTTGGAGGGGTCCTGGTAGACATCTCTCGCTTTTCCACTTTCATACGCATAAATGCATGTAGTTTTCGATCTGTCTCTTGCGCTCTGGATAGCATAAGTCCGTTTAGGTTAAGATCACGAACATAATCAATTTCGCTACGTTAAATAAAAATTATGTACATATAGATATTCTGTAAGTATACAAATTTGTATCGGAATCCACGCAAGTATTAATACACGCATCGTGGCACATAAAACACCTTTATCGTTGCACTCGAGAGATCATATGAAAGAATTTTATGCTCCAGTTAGGCTAACATTGTTCAACATGTTACGGAATACCTTTCGACTTGAATTTGAATTACGTAAAAAATTTCTCCAGCACATATAGAGTTAAAAAAAATTTGCAGTTCCGTTAAAGGCGGTGCGTAACGTTACGTGTTACGTACAACACATTGACCAACTGATACTTGTAGAAAAGTCTAGTCTAGTCTTGTTCATACACCTATATACATGTTAGGTGAATTTCTATTAATATATCAAACCACATTTCATCAGCCACCAGTTTCCCCGTTACTAACAGTGGTCATTGTTTTAATAATCTACTTACAGTTTCCTGGTACAATTATAACTTTAAAACCGCTTGGTGTAAAGAACTTCTAATCAAGTTACATAAAAACAACTTTCTAATCGTTAATCCGTTTGTTTTGATGTATAAGGCAATAAAAATATGATACAAAGGTATTTTTAATATCTCACAAATTGACGCTTTATTTCCATTATGACATAAACAACTGCGACAGTTCCTAAGGATGGATGGATGTTTACCACACAACAATGGTAAATCTGATCCGTAAGTTAAAGTCTGGAACAAGTCTTATTATCAGTTCCTTCGTTAATCATGAGAAGTCGGGAGTGACTTTTTTAAACAAAAAAGCACAAGTAATAATAAAAATTAAATGTTTTATCAACAGGCGTGTTGGCGAGTATGTTTGTTGCATCATTGCAAGAACAGGTCTTAATAAAATATTGATCTTATTACAGGCAAAGGACAGGTAGTGTAAACACGAATGGTAACGACGGCTAAAGACAGTGAGAGTTATTGCACAACATCTGTGTCGTAACGATATGTTATTCAGGTGCCTAAAAATGAACTAATCACACTAATATTATAAATGCGAAAGATTAAATGGATGGATGGAAGTTTGTTAGAGTTTGTAGCCTAAACGGCTGAACAGATTTCTATGAAATTTGGTATAGATGTACAGGATAGTCTGGAAGAACACATAGGCTATTCACTTTTGTTGTTTTTTTAATTCCACGCGGACGGAGCCGCGGGCGAAAACTAGTTTATTATAATTATCAAGCTGTACGAACACTTAACACGAACTCTGACAGTAACAATATTTCGACGCTCAAAGTTTTAATTAATGACAATTCAGTAAGGATCGAGTACGAGCTCGACCTAGTTTAACGAATTGTATCTTGTTTCATCATTTAATCGACTGATACATTGCACAGGTATAGTCGATGTTAAACAGAAAGGGCCCACTGACCTAGATTGAATTGTAGAAAATGATTAAATCGAAATATACAATGCGATGAATTAAAAGTTACATTTTAATACATATTTTTAATAGTCGCAATTTAGACAAAGGCCATTTAGAATTCCCGCTTAATCAATTAATCTAATGATCATTAAGGGACCTTCTTAAAGTAGATTTAAAAATAAATCCACACTAAGTGACTGATCAACATTAAAGCTTTAAATAACTGTGAGTGCGGCAGATACTAATTTAAATGTTCTCTGTAAAAAATGTCCCATTGAATGTAAAATAAAATATTTGTACGTACATATTTACAAGGGTCACCTAGTGTATGAAGCCTACGGCTGTAGGACTAGTACCATATGTATAACAAAAGATAATGGAAAAAGGAACAACGCGGAACAAAAGCGTCATCTCATCGCCCACACCACACGAATAGTGGAAGCCTCTTTATTTGCGTTTCAGGTCACAAACTGAGGGAACGGCTTTACCACATTGCTTATTACTATGCAATAAACGAGTTTTTTATCATTATTTATGTATCGATATTTTTACCAACGAACTGTATATCTTCAAAATACAATTTTATAAATTCATATAAAAGTTGCAACCTACTGTCTAGACTACTTAGTTATTTGAATTTGAATATAATACCTTTTTAAAACTTAATCATATATCGTACATCCATGAATATACGAGTAGTCTTACGGTACAGTCGCGTTCATTGACGGTATTATAACTCTAAAACAATATTGAACGCCTTTAAATGTTAAAATTCGGTAACCGTTAAAACACTTTACAATTACTAGAGATAAATAAAGATTTAAAGATTTATTTATAAAGTTACAAAATTTGTTTTGATGAAGGAAACCTTCAGTTTTTTATTTGGTCAAAATCGATCGGATACTTGTAAGATATTGCGGAGTTTATTACGAGGTGCACCAGGCAATTTGTAAGTGGAATACCGCGTACGAACGCAACTGTACCATTCACGTTAGTTGGTAGCATTCACGTTAAGGTGAGCACAGACATTGTACACCGAGGTTCAAAGACTGCTCGCCGTCGCCGTCGTCTCGAGTCTCGAACATTTCAAGTGTGAAATAGAGCGCTACTTCGCTGCACAGATTATAAAACTACGAAGTATGCTTCAAATGGAAAGATTGAAGCTTATTGTTGTCGCGAAGAAAATCCATATGTTCAGTATAAATAATAAAATATTTCTATTTTGATAATATATTTTTTATCCAAAAGGTAATGCTTGTGTGGTCCCATTTTTATCACTGAGATTACTAGAAACTAATTAACCATGTAAAGAGTACATCCCTCATTAGATTAAATGTAGTTGGATATATCGTTACCCGAATTCGCGCATAAAGGAAAAAAAGTTCAGTGCACACTACTCAGACAAAGCATTGTCGCATGTTTCGTTCGGGCTTAGAGTGGACATAAGACGGGTACCTCAACCCTGCAGGTAAAGTTACACTGTAAGTGTCTAGTCTTTGCCGTAAAGTAAACCTATACTAATAATACTATACTAATACTAATAACATTACTACTCTACGTTTGACGTCAATTTTTTTATATAATAAACTAGTTGTTCCTGGCTACTTCGTCCGCTTGAAATTAAAAAATTAGTAGAAATGTTACTCAGTAATAGAATTGATTTTAATGGTGCAAGAATTTTTAAAATCGATCGAGTAGTTTTTTAGTTATTTCAATATATACGAAAATCCAAAAATATAAATCTTTCCTCTATATAATCTACACTATCTATACTATAATCATATAATAAAGCGTTAACACACACTTCTTTGTTGCCTAAGATGTAAGCAATTACAGCATATTTTTGAATAATTCTTTTTTTTTTATAAAAAAGCCCTACATTTACGTCACGCTTTAGGCTATATATTTTCACGCTATCAAACTTAGGGGTGAAATATTTTAGATAAAAACCATAATGTGGGAAAGAGACCATAAGTTGCTGCCAAGATCAAGGAAGCGAGATTGCCATGGTTTGTCATCATGTTATATCATTTTGACATTTGCAATTGATAATTTAACAAATGTAAACAATGAAATAAAGTTTTTATAATTACAGGCGGATGAAGCCGCGCGGGAACATCTAGTATTAGTATAAATTGAAAAGCTACGAACGCATCAATCACGTCGGTACTAAGAAATGAGACGTGCTTACACAAACATCGCGAGTCAACATTTATGTTACCGTACATCGATGTACTGTTGGCTGAAGGTGTGACCCTATACATCACTCTTTGATAACTACGCATGAAAGACCATTATAGAGGTCACATAATTTAAATAATTTAGTATTTAAATAAAGTAAGTATACCTAAACAATTTATTAAATTACATTTGTGTTCGATATAAAGTTTCTTTAAAAAATACGACTACAAAAATTTTGATTCAATACGACCGAGTAAATATTAATGTTTACTGTCATTGACAACACTTATTAAAAAAAGACTGCAAAACATTTTTATAACTAGAATGGGGTCATTGGTCGATGATGTGTGGCTTATAGATGTCTAAATGTTCATAGCTCTACGCATATAGTTGGTACCGACTCAGTTAAGAATAGCTTTCGTTCACGGGCGATGGTAAACGACCCACACGACCGATAAATGAGGTTACGTGTAATCGTTGTTGACAAACGTAAGCTAGTGTAAGATTTCTTGTTACCAGGCGCTCATATTTTTGAATAGTTGAAATGCCTTTCGCCATTATTACTTTTTTTTTCATTAAGTTAAATCGGAGATGGAAGAAATTGCATAACCATAGGGCCACAAAGGACCGTAGAACTAAAAGAATATAGTAAACAATACAGGTATTTAGCCGTGACCGAATGTACATACAAGTTCCAACAGTGGCCTTGCACGTACGAGGTCTATTTGTGCAGTGCGACGTCGGACAGATTGACCACACGCCTTGTCTCAACGAAATGCGGTCGTGTTGTAATACGGAACTTTGTTACAGGGTTATCGCTTAAATAGTTGACTTTAATATCGAAATTATTAATGAGAACGAGAAAGAAATTAATGTAAATTACGATGCAAACAGACTCAACAAGAAGAAGAGAAGTATGACAGAGGTAGCAATTTCAAATAATAATAAGCAAGGCTTTACCGAAAAATGATAGTATACTTTCATTAAGACGATGAAAGCTACATCTAATAAGTTACATCTAAGAAAAAATTAGTTGAAATCTATATTTTTTTCTAATTAAATACTACACTACAGATATCGTATAGTTCATTGGGTGACCGTTAGCATACGTCCAGCCTTTGTATCACACGGTCAATTGCACTCTAAGGCACATGCATCGTGTCGCGTTCGACGCACGTTACGTTCGTTTGAGTTTATCAAACAGATGGGCCGAGTGCACACGGATACCTATAAAAACATTGCACAGACATAGTGGGTTTATATTGAAGAAATATATGCACATAGACATTCTCATACATCTGACAAAATACAGAGATTCGCCAATGGATACCAACGGTTACATAAATTGGTGACAAACACTGTAAATGTTATTAAATCACAGGTGAAGGCAAATATACACCGCCTACGATTGTTTATAGGATTGTTTACCTTTATAAAAATGAAGGTGCAGAGCGGTACCTACTATTTTAACAGTAAATATGAAAATAAGCAAGTTACGTAATATCTAGTAAATTTATTGTCATAGCTGTTCCCGTGAGGCTTCAGCCGCGTAAAATTACAAAAACTCGATTTTATTATTTACGTTTGTGACATTCTCAATTGCAAATGTCAAATGCACAAATGACAACAATGGCAATTTTGCTTCCTTGATGGTTGCAGCAACTTATGGTCTCTTTCCCACATTAGGGTTTTTATCCAATTTATTTACCACCTAAGTTTAATAGCGTGAAAATATATAGCCTAAAACGTGACGTGTAGGGGTTTTTATTAAAAAAAGAATTATTCATAAATATGCTGTAATTGCTGACATCTTATGCCACAAAGAAGTGTGTGTTTACGCTTTATTATATTAGTATAGATAACTCAATGTCATATGGTTAAATAATTTCATTTGTTTCCAACAACACAATACAATATTTAGTTACAAATAGCGTAGTATTTCTGTTATAGTTGTTAAGTAAACTGACTTCGTGTAGGGAATACCGAACAATATCGTTTACGTAGACGTAACCACGTGGAAGCAACGGTTCAAAGTCACGACGTGCATCAGCTGCGGTTACATGGATAAACATAATATATTGTGTGCACATAGCTTTAATAAGTGCTTTAGTTATGTCAGTAAACGTTAAGGTAAAGGAGAACGTTAGTTACGAGTGTGGAAGGGTACATCGGTAGAGGTAGACCTAGAAATAGATGGATGGATTGCGTGAAAGGTGACACGATCAAGAAAGGAGTGATGACTGAGATGACGGATGATAGCGTTACGTGGAGGACAAAAACCTGTTGCGTCCTACGGGAGTAGGATAAGGAGGAAGATGATGAATATCGCTTTAAAACTACATACAATTTGAAAATGGCCGCTGGTGAACTCGCCGAGCGTTTGACCGTAGAAATCTGGTAGCACGTTTCAGCGCGTCCGCAAAGGCCTTGCAAGTTGCCGGTCTGTTTTGAACGTGGGCTGAGGTATTTATTAATTTCATGCACGTGTACATTGACAATCTTCAAAAACGTTACGTGCTCGTGTGGAAAAGGGTTGCCATTTTAAAAATGTTGAACGTTCCTTCACAAAATGTAGGGAACTTATTTTTAATTACAATCAGTATTTTCGTTTAGAAGCAATGAGAAATATTATAGTCTGAAGGTGCGTACTGACCGACGTTACGCGATGTAACATGTTTCACGGCGAGCAGTCATGCAGTCGGTGTAGTGTAACGGAGAAACTAGAGAGCAACGAGCCTCTCGATGTGATAGTTGCATCTCGTAACATTCGATCAGTGCGCACCTTATATCTAGTAAATATTTAGCAAAAAAAATTACAAGTAAATAATCAACACCTTAGTTTTTACTGTCTAAATACTTCCAGAAGAACTAACCATACAAGTGGAATAACAAATAACGCTTTAGATTTTTAATACATCTTCGAGGAGTTGATTCTTACATATTCACAATAACTTTGACGACTACGTAGTAAGTCCAACCAACGTAGTAAGTCAGTAAACAGTGGTGCAGTTCGCAAACTATCCTTCACGCTAGACTAAACTACAAACACTAACATTACCAGGTCCCTGAACTTGGGCTCGAGTTGGAATCGAGTATATTTAGACACACAAGTTAAAACAGTCCAGTGTGTGCAAAATAAACGAATATATGAGCTTGTTTAAGAACTGTAGAAGTTATACGTGCTTCATTATTTCACTAGCTGTTCCCGTGCGGCTTCATGCGCATGAATTTATAAAAAAACTTTATTTCATAGCTTACATTTGTCAAATCCTTAATTGCAAATGTGAAAATTCAAATGCACAAATCACAACGAAAGCCTTTGACATTGGATACCAATTACCTTACTACGGCAATCTTGCTTCCTTGATGTTGGCAGCTCGTAGCTTATGGTCTCTTTCCCACATTAGGGTTTTTATCCAATTTATTTACCCTCTAATAGCGTGAAAATATATAGCCAAAAGCGTGACGTAAGTGTAGGGCTCTTTATTACAATATAATACAAAAACATGCTGTAATTGCTGAGATCTTACGCCACAGAGTTGTGTGTATTTACGCTTTATTATATTAGTATGGATAAGTATAGATAGATAAAAGTAAAACAATAAGTTATGATTAATTTCATATCTGATACATCTAAATTAGTTTTGTACCAGTCGCAAAATCATAATACAAATGATCAATTTCAAAACCTAATCTAAAACCGCATACATACATAATTACCAAATTTATGATCATTACGTGTAAAGAATTTAAATCTACACTAAGGACTATTGAAGTAATCAATCAACTGAGTTTGGCAGTTAACATTTTAACTCCAAAATTTAAATTTCAAGATTTCATTTTCGTAACAAGATCAATTAACTGTTAACATTATTATTCATACAAAACGTCGTTATTTACATAACAGTCACAAAACATGATACGTTATGATTACACGATCGATGTTATAATTGCGTAACAATGTACCTACTCGTCTGACAGCACGCAGTGCGATCATCAACAATAGCGCTTGCGCATGATAAAGCAATTGTTACAATTTGGCAATCTTATGGCCGATTTCCCAGCTACGTTTAACCATTTATTAGTGTTTTCGTAAAATGCTTACTCAGTTAGTTTTACTCCGTTGAAACATAGGTCAACCTAACACTAATCACTAGGTAATGATAAAATAAATAGAAACTCCAGAGACCTAGCAATAATGTTACAATGAGAACTTCTTTATGTCTACTGATGTTGATTTTTATTTTATTACTGACTTTTTTAAATAAACCAGCCAGTGTTTCCACGCCAAAGTCAAAAGCGGATACGTAAAGGGATGTAATAAAAAAAAAACATTTTAACAACAAAAATAAACTGCGGCAAATTCTGTTACTTATTTGTATTCAGTCGCTAAAACATACGTAAGTAAGAACAAGAAATAACGTAAAGACAAAATCCCAAAAAGCTTTATGGATGTGCCTTCAATTATACTCTGTGTTTGAATATACTTTCTATCTTGTTTAGTAACGTTTTCTTATCTTTATTTGGAAACCACTGTAAAAATATAGTACTCTCAAATATTATAATCATCACAGAACTCATTAACTTGAATATTATCAGAATTTAAAATGTATCTGAAAAAACACCTGTTATTCGGGTATAATTTTATACAGTTAATATTGGGCACAAGCCATTTAATCGAACTTTTCTTAAAGATTACGTGACCTTTATTTTATGAAGATTACGAGGACTGTTATCCCATAATTTGTACTTTTGTCAGGAGGTCCCACAAGGTTCGCATATGGGACCAGAATTGTCGCTCTGTATCTTACCAATAAATGTCCCTAAGAGCGTGCGCACACCTTTGACTAAACTATCGCACAACTAGTTAGTCTCGCTTTGATTCCTTTGAGCTTATGTAGAGGCACACTACTCGATTTTTAGTTTTGCAACTAAACAGTTGAATTAACTGCGAAACAATCAACAATCGACAATCGCACAACCGTTGTGCGATAGTTTAGTGAAAGGAGTGCGACCGCTCTAACTGATAAATCCTGGCATACTGAATTTGGTCATTTCAAACGGAAATAAGCGGCAATTTAGATGACGTCAACACCGCACTAACGTCAACTTCTGGAACATTACAAACATCGCATTGTTTGTGCGGTTACATTGAACGTGAGAAAATTGTATCCAGTTCTTAATCAGCGGTCTAACGCGTCTGATTAAACAAGTAATTCGCAAGGCCTTGATTCATTGGCAAACGTCTGACCCTCCATTACTACTCCGGACGAATTAATGCATTCTTAATATGCCCAACTAATTGTGCAATTGTATATGATTGAAGATTGAAACTTAATATGGGTCTATTTTTTTACTAAGAGCCTGTTACACAATGTCTAAGTAAGTCCTTAGTCTTAAGTCCAAGAACATCTATGGAACTTATTTGTCATGTAAAGTTATTGATGGCGTTTTAGAATCTCCAAATAAGCAAACGCAAATTACTTTGACAGAAAGTCTCATGTCTCAGTTCATTTGTTAGTTATCCAGCATACATTATTACATTTTATCTGTCAGTTATAATTTTGCTTTACAAAAGTAAGTTTTAACTGTAGAGTTCGAGTGTTCAGTTAATACAGTAGGTGTGTAGCGTGCTTTATTTCAACGCTTGAAATATCAATCTGGCGCCATGTAATTTGTAGGCGATAATGAATTTACGCCCTTATTTCATATTCCTCGCATGAATCAAGGTTGATTCAGTTAAAGTTTTTATAACGAAGCATTGTTGAAATTGTTTCACCATAAATACAGAGGTCATAGTCCTATGTGGCGATAGGCGTAGGCTTTCTTTGGCTGTGGGTCGACGATCCGGTCCATACTCGTCACGCACGGGATACCACGTAAATGGTAATTCTATTGGCCAACTGAATAGCTCTTGGGTTATCATCATTCATTCCTTAAATTGTTCTATAGAATTACTAAGCATCGAGTAGAACATAAGAGTTTAATTACGTTTATATAAGTTTGAAAAAACATTCATAATATAAACACTTATTGAATGAAAATTTATAATTTTAAGAGCATAATCTTTGTAAATAACCATATACTAACAGATTGACAGATTTTAGCGCTCAGTCCTCAGTCCTATATTTAGTAAAGGTCAATGAAGTGTATTATTTTATAATTACACTAATTAAATAATAATTAAGCTTACCAACTTTTAACAGGAATTACATGTCCCGTACCTGAAACAAGATAACATAATTTATAACAATTATCCTCACTTTGCGGGCTCTAAAATGATTTTGCAGTGCTCGTTTGATGTATTATAAAACTAAATATGAGACTTATTTAATTATATTAATTATAAAACACGGCTTAACTCACGTGAAAAATTTGGTATAGGCACAGATGTGATGAGACGTGATGTGACAGGTGCGACACGATAGCGAACAAATCCGCTTAATCACTCACCCTGATGAAGGACTCCCGACGGGTTCTAAACTGGTGCCTATTCCCGTGAGTTAGGCCGTGTTTTATCTATATCTGTACTAAAATAATAAAGCGTAAACACTACTTCGTGGCGTAGGATGTCAGCAATCACAGCATATTGTTGTATAATTCTTTCTTTTAGGTGGTAAATAAATTGGAAAAACCTTCATGTGGGAAAGGGACCATAAACTATAAGCTGTCAACATTAAGGAAGCGAGGTTATTATGGTAAACAATAAAATAAAGATTCTATAATTTCACACGGATGAAGCCACACGGGAACAGCTAGTAATTAATATGTAGTATAATGTCTCACGAAAGTTTTAATGTGAAATTACATAAACATACATGGTCTTTAGTATATCGTTACAAATTTTATCAACATATTTACGGATATCTGATAGATAATTTTTTAAACTGTAGCGAAGTGATTAGTCTACATGTAAAGCGATAGCGACAAAATACGTATTATAACAATCAAAACAATGTAATGGTGCAACGGGTCAGTTACGGAAACCTATCTTGCAGAATTAAATGCGAACAAAGAATATATTCTCTTCCCACTTAAGCAGTACCAGTTTTAGCGTTACTCCTGGGCGAGAATTCTAGGGCTTATATGATAGATTGGCACCCTTTTCTGATCAGCGCCCTCGGCGGTGGCCCAACCACCCCCTAAGCGCTCGCACTACACTTAGGATTGAATATCGTACAATAAACTACTAATTAACATGTTTCTACGTTGTTATGACAATTTTTAATTGTCCTCGACGTATATTAAGGAGAAAATTAAACAAAACACCTAAATTATTAATATTCATAATGTTTGTTATAAATTCCATCATGTGTAATGAACCTCACGTAAATCAATAATTCATAACTAAATCAACATTCAACAAGTATTTGAGGATTGCTTAAATAGAACATTTACATAATTATAGAAAACACTAAATTATGCACTGTTATTGCAATTCAAATGGCACAATGGTATGCTGAAATATTCAACACATACGTCACTTTTATGACGAAGTTTAAATATTTTATGGACATAGGAATATTTGAAATACGAAAATTTTATTTAGAGAAAAGTTTAATTCAAATAAAGACAGCAAATAGTGTTGATGCA
>LD688936.1:2216362-2227663 GCA_003118335.3 Papilio memnon
ATAACTGTCGCATTCAAAATCGTTCAGGGTTTCCCTTAGAGTAGAAGTAATACTAAGTAACCGTTAAACATCTTCAAATCTAGCACTAGATATTGCGTGAAGAAAGGTGTACAAAATGTTGGTAGTTACCAACTTTAGGGCTCTGGAAACGATGTGAATCTTTTCGTACGAGACTCAAAGCTATATATGCCAATTTGTACAATCAATGTAGATTTAAGGGGAGCTGGTAGAAATTTACGACATAGTTTAAGAATCGACTTTCACATGCATTCTAAAATTACATACGCGGCTACGCTGTGGGAACATCGGGGTGTGCATCTAATTATAGGTTTATATTTTTTCAGAGACTTCAAACGACGGGCTTCCCATTTCAATCACAACTGCTTTTGTTAATTAATAAGTAGATTTGGCACCCAGAATGCTTGGATCGTTCCCCTTTGAAGTTATTCGACTATTTAGGGTTGCCCTACAAAATACAGATCACAACTAAACTTTGAATATCAAAAATATGTCACTTGAACGCTTTTAAAGTGGACTTAATCGAAGATTTCTTCGTATCATTCATCGTGAATGCTTTTAACATTTTTATCAACTAAATTTATTGACCGATTTCCCATATATTGACATTTAACTTTATCACTTAACGTTACCTACTTTCGCTGTATCTTTATCGTAAATATTTTAGGAAAGTGACAGCCCTTAGAAATGATATATGAGGCTCGAAAGTCTCGCATATACACGATTAAATGAGTGAAGATTCGGAGTTCAAACAATTAAAGGAAAATGGTTACTTGCGCATTTATTATATTTAAAGAATTCGTATAAGGTTATGAATTCCCAATAGACAGGTTCTGGCTCAATTCTCACATTTCTTCTAAGTCCATTCAACTACGTATACACGTTCTTCAATTACAACCACTTTTTAAAATCATTTAAACAACGTGACGATCTCAACTACGTATTTGGCGTAAAACAATCACAACATTTAAAACATACGTCACAGAATATTACTGACGCATTATATTTTGAGTTGTATAGGAAAACTCGGTAATCTCTGGGTATTCTGGTACTAAGGATTACTCATTAAGTGTAATTTCCTCAAAAGAGAATAGTCTCTTTTGAGGAAATTATTGTATAGACCATAATTTGTGGCAATTATTATTAGACAAGCTGTTCCCGTGCGGCTTCATCCGCGTGAAATTATAAAAACTTTATTTTATTGTTTGTATTTGTCAAATTATCAATTGCAAATGTCAAAATGGCATGACATGATAACAAAACATGGCAATCTAGCTACCTTGATGTTGGCAGCAACTTATGGTCTCTTTCCCACATTAGGGATTTTATCCAAAATATTTACCCCCTAAGTTTAATGGCGTGAAAATATATAGCCTAAAGCGTGACGTAAGTGTAGGGCTTATTATTAAAAAAAGAATTATTCAAAAATATGCTGTAATTGCTGACATTTTAGGCAACAAAGAAGTGTGTGTTTACGCTTTATTATATTAGTATAAATGAAAGACTTCATTAGTCATTTGAATCAAAGTTCATTTACCTAAATAAACAAATGACTAAAACGTATTTCCCAAATAACCTATGCGACAAGACGAATTCTTTACAAATACTTAACTGTTGAAGCTGAAAAGAGAAGGAAGAAGAAGGAAAGACTTCATCAAAAATATTACAGGTCTGTAAATTACGGGAACTGCAATGTTTCACACAAATATTCCGATGTGTTGTTAACTATAGTTAGTAAATATCAACCAGTTTGGGCAACACGTGTCTACACTAATACAAGTAGGTCACGTTTGTGTCAATTAAAAGCGATTTATTGCTTATAGCCGACTCTAACGGTTTCATGTGTCTATCGAATCAGATGGATGCGTAATATGATTGCTAGTCGCTTTTAAACTGAGAATGCGTGCTTGAATTTGAATAAAAATGACTATTGATTTCTTCTAAACCATAGAGAACAAACCTCTACTACAAATAAGCTATTCCAGTAGCGAAGTGTGTTATTTTTGGGATTAAAAGCAATTTAAAAAGCGAAATAAAACTTGCCTTGAACACCAGCGTTCAGTATAAATTAAAAATCTAGTACCATAGAATCTTTTATCTACGACGTCTATCGTTAAAGAAATAAACATTTCATATTTCTTTAAATGAAATATTTCTTCCTGCAAATATTTTCAATTAATCTGTCAAATAGAAGAAAGTAATAGCATTTATAAGAAATACTCCAAAATTATACGAAAAACAACGAGTCCGTTGTTAATAAAAACCGCAAAGCACTTCTGACTCACGAACGTTTCAACGAGCTTAAAAATACAAGTGTTTAAAGGAGTTGTATAAACTTTACCATTTACGACGTTTTCGAAGCATAATCTTGGAATTTTCAAGATAGGAACGAATTTAAATTCCCATAAAATAAAATGTTCAACTTGCCCTTATCCCTTACGGAGGGTCGGCACAGTATGTGCTACTCTTCCATACATTTCTATCAACCGTCATATCTGAATCCACTCCCTTCTTAAGCATATCCTCTTTGACACAATCCATCCATACTTTCTTCGGTCTTCCTCTTCCTTTGTAGCCATCCATTCTTAACACATTCTGTTTTTTAAATAAAACAAAACGGGAAATATTGAATGTTACTAGTAGTCTACTTTATATTATAGTAAAAAAATAATACTTGTTATTACTAAACTAGACATATGTTAATAAAATAACCTTCTTTCATATGAACAATATTGGTTCGTGTTACTTGTTCTCGATAGAAAAAAGCAAACGTCCAAATAAATTTTAAACCTTTCTATTTTCAAATTATAAATACATATTAAATGTAAATGCAAAAACATTAGAACTATCAAATAAACTTAGGGTTCAACGTTTTAACACAAGGAGTTGAGTTCATGGGCAACTTGTGAACCTGTGCGTGCTAAACTGTCGTGTACTGCCTAAGGACTAATTTAACACTTATAGGTATAAATTATGAAAGGCAAATGTACTAATAAAAAGCCGTGGGCAAGTGACTTGGTGTTCTAGAACCTGATATTTGTGGCAATAACTTTAAGCTTAGTGAATTAAGTGTAATTACTTGTAGGTTAACATCCACTAGTTGTAGATTTTTCATAAGTCAACACTTGGGAACTTTTCACGACCACTTAACTCTCAGTGCGGCAATTATTGATTTATAGTTAATTTAACCGCTTATTAACTATTGTTATACAGTAAATGATTTGCACCACAGCAAGATACTAACTAATCAAAAACACTAAACGTGCTCACGTGACTTCCTAATTCAAATTTCCAAGGGTATAGTTTCGTCTATTTAGTCTAGATACGCGGGAGTTTAAGCGACAATTTTCATCATATTTCGTAATGTTACTAAATATAAAGGGAACGTGAGAGTGATATAAATAGAAGGTTTGCCTCATATTAGAGCCCGTATGACCTATATTAGAGACGTTGTGTAGGTCCCGCATAACGTGCGATTTTATTACACGGCGACGAAGGGACGAACTAATGGACCGATTCGGAACCTTAATTGAAGTTAATGTTACACGACCCTTTTTATTATCGATTGTAACGTTTATACCCAATTGATGTAATTTGAACTCTTTGAATCAAATCAGAATATGCCATATGAATAAGTGCTAAGAACCTTTCTGTGTGGTGATTTAAGAAAACATTTGTATGATTTGTACCACACAAATCAACTAACAGATACAAAGCTTCCATCCAGCAGGGTGACAAAGAATTAACCAGTCTATAGTTGTAAATCTTTGATCTTTAAATCTAAACACACACTTCTTTGTTATGTAGGATGTCGGCAATCACCGCATATTTTTTATACAATAAGGTGGCAAACGAACAAGCGGCCACCTAAATCCGCCGAAATGGCGAAGCAACCGCTGCCCATAGACATCCGCAATTGCAGATGCGTTGCCTACCCTAAATCGACGGAGGTGGAGACGCACATTAAGAGGATATTTCCCCTTCCTTTGCGTCTCCTCCACCGTCAAATCCACTTTCCCATCCTATCCTTTCTTTTTGAGAAAAGGGTGGAACGGGAAAGGGACTGAAATTGGGCCGCCGGCACCACACTCATCAGACAAAACGCGGAATTGCTTCCACTTCACGTGGTCATGGGTATTGCAGCCGACCCATTCGTGCTAAGATGTTAAAGCAGGCTCTACCACTGTTACTTCTTTTAGTACAGGAACAGCTAGTTACATATAGGATTGATCATCACTCATTACAGGATATCTTTGTAGTACAAAAGTAGGTCGGAATTAAAAGTTTATTGTTGTAAATTAAATTTATATGTAAACATAACTAGCAGATGAATCCATACAAGCGACGTTGAATGACAAGATGAGAACATTACTGAGATTTCAGGCCAGGGTTAACTGGACCGAGAAACCTTAATACTTGCGGACTTGCTCAATAGTTAAAGGACAGCAAAGGCTTTTCGAAACATTATATCTACACTAATATTATAAAGAGAAAAGATTTGTATTTTAGTATGTATTGAAATAACATAAAAACTACTAGGCAGATTTTTTAAAATTCTTTCACCATTAGAAAGGTAATTTATCTGTGAGTAACATAGGCTATATCTTTTAAATTCACGCGGGCGAAGTCGCGAGTAACAGCTAGTTGTTTATAAGAAAGAAATAATCTCGTCTTAGCATCAGTATGATCATACCCAGATATACTATTGAATTAACCGAGTTTAATTTGCGTTATAAAAGAGGAGTTTTGTAATATAACGATTATCCTTTTTATCGAAAAACAACAATGAAAAGTAATTTATAATTCAAGTGAATTACGTGAAAAAAGAATACTGAAAGACAATTACAGTCGGCACCATTTCATTAAAATAACACGCTGATGGAACGTAAAAACATTGTAAGATATTTAAAACCGTTTTTAAAAGAGCCGTTTAATGTGTTACTTGAATTCGAATACAAAGAAGGGAATGCCGGGAAGTATCGTTAAATGCAAACAACATTCCAATTGATTCGAAGAAAGTGATGACGCATAAAAAATCCTTTCTTCAAACAGTATTAAGATATCATGATTTTATTTATTCCATATGCAATAGTTTTTTAAAAACCTCAGGCATACTACAAGTATAGTCAAACAGGGATATCTGGGCCGGTGCGACAGGTGCTGTCCCGGTTATTTCTGTCAGTTATACTAATGAATAACTAAGTAATGATAAAATAAATAGAAACTTCAGCAACCCAGCCTTAGACGTAGAAAATTATATAAAAGTAAATATACAGCTACAGCACAATACAGATCTTATGACACTTTTTTACATTGAAAGTTAGCTGTCATAATTTAATTTGACTTATGCCCACCGAGTCAGATATCTTCGTAGGTATATATAAAATATGAATCAAACGACACATAACTCAAATTCAGTGATGACGTGTAATACGAGTATTACATTAACCTTATATTAGTGTTAAAAATAAAGTTTAAATTCGTTTTTGTCCACTAATAGCCATTACCACTGCGCGGGTCCAAAGTTAAATAATGAGGATAATTACAGAACTCATTGTGTTTAACTGTGTGTGGATACGTCAAATATTTCACAACTTTATTTCAATCGATACCCTTAATAAAAGTTTTAATAATAATTTTTAATCGAATTTATACAGCCTAACCACAACACTGTTGACCAAAAGCATATACTATATTAAATTAGATCTTTCTGTCATATCTGAGAAGTGGACTAATATCGTCAGCGTCGAATAACTTATTCGCTTGGCACAGGACTGGGAGAGATTCGCTGAGCTGACAGCCAACCTCCAGTAATGGAGAGGCATTAGAAGTCAAATCTGAGTACTATTCCAACACAATCACTTATAACAACCTTCAGTCACACCAGTCACTTAATAACAAGTAATCAAACATAATTTTATCCTATGACGTATTACACACGTTTACAGACATCAGAGAGCAATTGTTGAAGTTCCGAAAGTCATCATAGACACAATCAAGTAAGGTAATGAATATAATGACAGTCGTGGGTGTTTACAGGAAGCAAGACTTCCGTTGACTAAACTTCAAAACATCTACAATGTCTTCAAACATAATGCAAGCTACTATCATACTTTAATATTACCGTTTTCGCGATGTACAGTCGGGGAAACTGGCGGTGTTCCACACTAAAAGCTACAATTGTTTGAACATTTTGAAACGAAACGCGGAACAAAACCCAATACAACGCAGCTTATAAATGTATCTGTAGGAAAAAAAGTTGTTTAGTGTTAGGCTAGTTTGTTTTTATTATCATCCCTTCGTTTGTACCTCTCTCTGCTATCTAGTTATTCGTAGCAAGAGGGAGTAGGGAGAGGAGGGGAGAAAGTTTGTCTCGTTGCAATAAACAAGACAATTTTTCCCTAAAGTTGAACACTGCAGATTTCCGCGACTGTACATTTTTTGGCTTTAACTTTATAGTGTAAACAACATACAACAATGTTGTATGCAGATGACTTAAGCAAGGTCGAGGTCACGAGGACATGTGAAACTTACTGTTCATTTGATGTTGAAGACATTTATGGAGAACGTTTAGATTATCAGCAGTTAACAGTCACACGATTAGAAATCGAGACACAAAATTATAAATGCGTAAGTTTAGATGGATGGATGGTTATTAGAGTTTGTCGCCTAAACTTCATAACGGATCTTGATGAAATTTGGCATAGATGTAGAGCAAAGTCTGGAAGAACACATAGGCTACTACTTTTATTGTTATTGCCACGCGAACAGAGTAGTGGGCGAAAGCTAGTAACAAATAAAATGCTACATTGATTGATTCGAGGCCGTCGTACTAATTGTTATAAAAAATCAACGCACAAAAAGCTATTGGCACTCCTTACTAATAACATAATGTGTGTCAGAACATTCATTCAATTGAGCGCAGACGCTCGAGGGGCGAACGAGAATGTCGGTTTATCTTGACTTATCGACCCATCTCTAACTGTGGACCGCGGTGATCCGTGTTCACCATTACATTGCATTATGTTTAACGACTTGACTAAATTTATTGACAGTACATTAATCTAAATAACATAATCAAAAGACATTGAGTCGAGAGAAACTCTAGACGTAAATGTCATCTCGCAATACGTTTTGAGAGTTATCGCGTCGATGATTTAGTCATTGACTTGTGATTAGTCGAAATACCGTTGGCTTTCTTCGAGAAAACATTCAGAGAAGTCAGTTGGAATGTAAATGTATGCATATGAGGGACATTGATGCGATATTAGTGTCAAGATTACCGATTCTGTGAGCGTACTATATGGTCGGTTGCATTCGTGGAAACCTCGTTAGTTTTGCGACGAGTCCGACGGCCCACGTCCGCTCGTCAACAACTCACTCTTTATGGTTATCAAATACTTTGTTTTTTTAGCACGATTAATTTGTTAATGTGCAAATTAAAATTAGCAGAATTAAATTGGTGATTATTTATTTCTAGAACAACTGATATTCGATCCAAAATTCTCAAAAGCCATTAATTTGACCGCAATCTTCAAACACCAACACTTAGCGACAACCAATTAACAAGTATTCCTTGCAAGTGCAACTTATGTCTATTTATCGCTTTCTGGTAAAGAAACAATGGTTACTTCAGTTAATTAACACGTGGCTCGTAGAGCTTCGGTGAAGCAATCTCTAGCTGGAAACGCATCCCATAAATATTAATGACAAACATACGTGCCTTAGACCTTAAGGTCACCGGCCTCAGATATTGTTTGATGCTCATTCCTCTACTGTAATTAGGAACTCACAAGAGATGGAATGCGCAATATGAATAAAACATGACATAATAAAATGTGACGTTTCTGTGCCAACGCCCTAATTGGATATGTGGGATATGGTAATCGTGTAAGATTATGCGACGTAAGATACAACTAATTTATAAATATACTTTATACTGATATAATGCTCTAGAACAGCTAAATGGATCTTGCTAAAATTTACCATTGTAGTAGAACAGTTTTTTTTTTAAAATTCCACTCATAGTCGCGTGCGACATATAGTTTTATATAATGTTTAATAAAAAAACATCTATAAATATTCTTTATTTACAAAATGAACGCAATAAAATAGTATTATATTTTGATATTTTAATCAATCAATATCCATTTTTAACTTATCAAAAAGGTTTTAAAATAATCGCATTATTTCCAGATAAACTATACAATCTATACTAATAATAAAGCGTAATCACACACTTCTTTGTTGCCTAAGATGTCAACAATTACAGCATATTTTTAATAATTCTTTTTTTAATAAAAAACCCTACACTTTCGTCAGGCTTTAGGCTATATAGTTTCACGCTATTAAACTTAGAGGGTAAATATATTGGATAAAAATCCCAATGTGGGAAAGAGACCATAAGTTGCTGCCAACATCAAGGAAGCAAGATTGTCAATGTTGTCATTTGTGCATTTGAATTTTGACATTTGACAAATGTAAACAATAAAATAAAGTTTTTATAATTCCTCGCGGATGAAGCCGCACAGGAACAGCTAGTATAATATAAAACTGTATACATATTGATGTTATAAATTTCCTGTCATAGTCTGTAGACAGAATGTATGCTCTTATATTAACTGCAAGAGTTAATGTAAAGGACAGTGACCCTATCGCGCTGGTTCCGATACGCTACCAGTCAATATTAACAATTTTACTATCGAACTGTCTCCCCATCATAATAACTTGATTAACTTCGTATGTCTGATTCATTATATTTAAATATAGCTGTTGCTTGCGAGTTCGTCCGCGTGAAACTAAAAAATAATAAAAAATACAGCCTATGTTACTCACGGATAAATTACCTTTCTAATGATGAAAGAATTTCTAAAATCGGCCCAGTAGTTTTTGAGTTATTTCAATACATACAAACACACATAAATACAAATCTTTCCTCTTTATAATATTAGTATAGATATAAAAGAATACGCTTATTTAAATTGTAAATTAACATTTGTTTGTTTTGGTTAAGAAATTTTAAGTCATTATAGCATTGTATCGAACTTTTTTGAACTAGATTCCTCGTCATCATTATTTTTACAATTACGAAATAACGCCTTACTGATTTGAAATTATAATACAAGAAAATTTCTTGTTCATAAAATTATTAGGCAAGATTATGATTTTCAGCTTTTGTTGCTAACAAATCGATTCTAAGATAAAAAAAAAAACTATACTGCCAGAAACTCCAAGCGTTAGGCTGCAAGATAAGAAAGCTGTAAAAATTTGCAATTCAAAAAACGTTGTTTATTCATATATTTATCACTTTCGCTCTGACGTCCCTCGTAAATGTTTTCAACGTCATTAACCATGACTTCCTGAACGTCGGCTCTAGTTTCGCAAATTTCTTCACTTCAATTTAATTTCGCCGCTTTCGAGTGTACGAGTGTTTCTACTTTTCTCTAACAATCCACTCATTAAGATGCCTCTTATTTTTCACACTTCGTTGCCTAAATGACTCTCTAAACTTGAAACTTTAATTTCTTTGTTATTATGTCAACCAAGTAATAAGCAATGAGAGGGTTAGCAAAAAAGACTGTTATAATATTAACGAAAACTGCGAAAATACAGGTAACATTTTTAAGTTTTATTAACTCATCATCAACTTGCCCTTATTCCTTACGGGGGATCAGCACAGTATGTACTACTCTTCCATACATCTCATCAGCCGTCATATCTGAATCCACTCCCTTCTTAAGCATATCCTCTTCACACAATCCATCCATACATTCTTCGGTCTTCCTCTTCCTTTGTAGCCATCCACATTCATTCTTAACACTTTCTGGTTTATGTCCCCATCGTCGCATAACATGTCCATACCACGCTAACCTTTTGCTTCTCAATTTCTTCACCACTGGCGCTACTTTCAAACTTCCTCCAATATATACATTCTTAACTTTATCCATTCTTGTCACACCACACATCCATCCTAACATACCTTAACATACATTAAATTTTATTAACTATTAATGAATAACAAAATTCCTAACAATAAATAACAATGTGATTTAAACAACATAATAAAGCAATTTGTGTAAATCATTGTAATTAGCTAAATTTCGTTTTATTATGCATTTCAGCTTATTAGTGCCCTTTTCCTTCATAGATAACAATCATTAATTGTATTTTCCTGTTTCCGTCGTAAGATCGTTTTTTTAACGAAAATTAAAAAAAAAAGGATTAAGTACACATTATAATTAATCCAAAATACTTATTAATTTTTTCTAAGAACAGCTTAAATGAAGAAAGATAAAGTCGATATCTTAAAAACATTACTTTATCTTGATAAAAAAAATATTAAATTAATCTTCTGAATTTTGATTTAGATTGGATTGCAGTAATTAATCCATAATCTTAATATTTATGATATAAAAATTACGGCAACAAGTCTATAATAAAAATAACTAAATGCTGGTCAACCTCAAATATTGATGCAACGTGATAATAATACTCTGTAGATTAAAAAACATGTAAACAAGCGAGTTTAAACTAAACAGTCAATAATAAAGTGTTAACCGGGTTAACAATAACCCTTGTTTATGGTCCAAGCGCATTGCGAATTGTCTGGCTAAAATTGAGGATTTTTTACTTGGGAAATTGCCCGTCGTTTTGACCTAATAAAGACAATAAAGATTTTATTTTACTAAATACGGCTATAATAACTCTCATTATTTTATTTCTACGTTTTAATCTATTGTACTTAATGCGTTTAATAAACACAATTAAATGTACTAAAGTCAACGTGTAATTTAAATGTAATAATGGATTTAAGATTTGTTGTTGGTAACACAGAACAATGGTCACGCACACACACGTACGACAATGATTGTTGCTTATGGTACGAGTTCCGTTTAGTGTTCAACGATTCACTTGTATTCTGTAGCCGAATTTACTCGGAAATAACATCGTAGGTGTAGAATTCATCTTTCGTGCAACGAACATGCGTTTTAAATTCAGTTTTTCATTGTTAGATGACATATTTTTATAAAAACGTGTACCATGAGCGTGGCCGATGATGCTATAAATATGGTCTTTTTCAAAGTTTTTATATCTATTTTACGTATTCGCTGGCAACACCCAATCTACCTAAGACTATATGGTGGTTAATTATTGCTTACAATCATCTTTACCTTATACTGAAGGTGTTAGTTATTTTTTAAATACATTTTAAGGTTAGCGTGGTATGGACATGTTATGCGACGAGACGATGGGGACAAACCAGAAAGTGTTAAGAATGAATGT
>LD688936.1:2280486-2296443 GCA_003118335.3 Papilio memnon
TGATTTAAAGATTTATTTAACAAAATAGTGGGCGAACGCCTGTTTCCTGCACTTCACTCTAGGCCCGTCTTGTGAGTGCAAATGAACGGGCAGAAGAATTGAGAGACGTGTCAGAATTATTTCTATAAGAAATCCATAATATCTATCTAGCCCTTTGTGTTACAGGCGTAAGTATAATTATATTCTATTGAAAATTAAGCAACAATCAAAAAATAATCGTTTCATTTAAAGTTAAAATTGAATTCAATAAAGACATTCCGATGGAGTTTTCAAACATGTATGATATAAATGTACGTTGAATTATCGGCTCTTTCTGCGCTCGACTGGCTTCGCTTCAAATTTAAATTTCGTTCAACAAACCATACGTGCTGAAATAAATTGTTTAGTGCATGTTTAATAGACTTTTATCTCTTTGAAAACAATGATAATCGGCCAATTTTTTTAGTCCAATAGTCATCATCATTAACAGCCTTTATCTGCCCACTGCTGGACATAGGCCTTCCCCAATACCTTCCACAGAAACGGTCCTCCGTCTTCCGCATCCAACGACTTCCCGCCGTGCGCACCAAGTCGTCGGTCCGCCTCGGTGGAGGACGCCCAACGCTCCTGGTGTCCTTTCGCGGCCTCCATTCAAGGCCTTTCCTTCTCATCAGACGTCGCTGACAAATGTGACCGGCCCATTACCACTCCTGGCTACTGTTTTTGAGAGCTATGTCGTCAACTTTGGTTCTCCGTCGAATTTCTTCGTTCCGGATTTTATCCCTTCCAATAGTAGATAGATGCAAAATTTTTAAGATATAACTTAAAAAATAAAGAAGTCGATAATACTTAGTTTTATAAGAGTACTTACCTCGGCGCTCAAACGGCTCTCTGTCCGAAATTGCGTTGCTTTCACGTTTAAAGGGGATTGCTAATAGAATAGCAAATATTGTGAGTGAAAGAATTTTTCGTACTGTACTTAGTTGTATAAAAGAGGTTTATGAACATTAAAGATAATGCTTAAATGATTTTTTGAGAATACACGACAGAACAGACAAGCTACTTTTAGTCAATTTTAATCTTGCCAGTTGTTTAACACTTAGTTTTTTTTTCTTAGAAATATTTTTAGGATATTTCAACGTTATCATTTAATGAATCACGAATTTCTTTTAAATATCATATAGCCAGAATTGGTAAAAACATAAAGGCAAAGTTTATTTAAAGAAAGGTGAGTTAGTACGAAATGAGGAACAAAGGTGCCCATTATATGCCTTCTTTACAAATTTTTACTTAATTAATATGGTAATTGTTTAATTAATTGAGCCATAAAATTAATACATAAGGTAAAATTTAAACTTTCACTCTTAAAACCAGAGAGAGGCAAAATTATTTAGTTTTTGGTATTCTTTAAGGTATTGCTGTATACGGGTCCTGTAACACATATATGGTGCAAAAATACTAGCTACTTGATTATCATGAAAACCATGACCACACTCAATAGTGTTAAGGTTTCGTTAAGAAATCAATTATGTATAGGTAGATATTCGTAGACAATGCAATGTCTAGACCAATCTTACTAATATAATAAATGAGAAAGTTTAAATGGTTGGATGTTTCTTAGAGTTTTGTAGCTTAAACTGCTGAACGAATCTGGATGAATTTTGGCATAGATGTAGAGGATAGTCCGGAAGAACACATAAGGTACTTTTTTTTAATTCCACGCGGACGGAGTTGCGGGCGAAAGCTGGTATAAATAAATTAAACGCAATCACAACTGTTAATAAATAATTAATTAAATTGTTTGATCAACGTACTCGTAACGCATATTTTGAATTAGTTTTAATTGAATAACCAACTTTGCTTAATCCTACTTGAGTTAATAAATAAAAATCTATACATATAATAAAATTGGAGTGTCTGTTTGTAATATCAAAAGAAAAATTCCAGATTTCGGCAAGATGATGTATTTGCGTTGCTGATAACGAAAATCGCATTTAAAAAAAATTGCCTGTCTGTCTGTTCGAAAGCCGCGTTTGTTCCGGGTAATCTCAGAAACGGCTGGGCCGATTTCGACGGGACTTTCACTAGAGGGTATCTGACATGGATTGGCATATTATAGGCTACTTTTTTTTAATTCCGTGCTGTCAAAAGGTGTAACCGGTGGTCAATATTTGCGCTAAAGAAGTTTGCGGGCTCGTATAGAAATAAATTACAAATATTTTATACTATTCACATATTTATAAAAAAGAAGGCATGGAAAGAATATAAAACTATTCAAGTAAAAAAAAGAAGAAAACAGTTTTTTTCACGTCAAGAGACATGATTCGGGAAAGGTTTTCCTTTTCACGGGTGTAGGCAGCAATAGTCGAAGCGTTAAGTGGAAATTTATCCCACCTTTATAAGGCAAATCGAGTCGTAGTTACGTAACTTATAGGTAGATACTATCGGGGCATCTGACGGTATTCCACTGTAAAAGCTACAGTCGTTTGAAAGCGCGTGCCGGAGGCCTACTTTTAGTCTCATTCCTTCCCATCGTTTCCTTATAAGAAAAAGTGGGTTTGATGCTGAAGGAGTGCGTCTCTGTGCGTCTCTTCTTCCCTCCATAGTGGCTAGGCACAGCATCTGCAATTGTGGATGTCTATAGGAAGCGGTCGCTTTGCCTTTTTTTATTCGCCTTATTGGTTACTAGCTGTTTCTCGCTATTTCGTCCGTGTGAAATTAAGAAATAATATTATAAAAAAAATGTACCCTATGTTACTAACAGATAAACTACCTTTCTAAAAGAATTTTTAAAATTATCCCAGTAGTTTTTGAGTTATTTCAATACATACAATAATACAAATCTTTCCTCTTTATAATATTAGTATAGATTTGTAAGAAGGGCAATTTGTTGATGCAAGGAACAGGGCAATTTTGCTGTAAGTGGAACACTGCCAATTTCCGCGACTGTACCCATATTACTTAAGTCTATAATAGATAAAACCCTCACTTAAATATGCCTACATTCCTCATCTAAAACTCTTTCAAACACGAAATTTGTATCTATTTATATTGATTTGATTTTTTGACCAAATTAAAAAGTTTAGTTAATTCATCCAACGTAAATAAAAACCTAGACTGCTTGAATAAAAAACATTGACATTAGTGTACGATTAAACAGTGGCAAAGTACGATAAAACCAAATTTAATCGAGCATTAGGCCCTTTCATATTTGGCTTCGAAGTGCGGACAAAATCAAGTAAGTTAGACCATTTCTAAAATGACATTAATATTCGACGATCTACGACAGACCCGAGCAATTTACGAAATCCTTACCTATCCTCTCCATCCGTTCAGGCTATATTCATAAAAATAACTATAATCGTTCGAAGATATTGCCACCGACAAAATGGCAACTACATAATAATGTATGAACGCCCCAAGAATATGTAATTACTGCTTTAAATATACACTACAGTAGCACTTAAAATATTACTTACGCTAATAACGGATATTATTAATAATTCAAATAATTTCCGTTAAAAATGTTGAGGCTTTTTATAGCAAATGTAGATGTACATTTTCCACCTGGGCTTTATGTACCTCAGGTGCCTTATATTTTGTAACATATAGTACATAGGCCTGATATTATGAGATGAAACCGCTATATCTAAGTTAAGGGACTAAAAATTAATTTAACATTAAATTGTTCCACTACACATGTAAAAAGCATATTGTTATAAGATATTGGTATGTTTTGTATAATGTACCAGTGGAAACCCACGATTACAGAACTCTAAAATACACTACAATTAACTAGATTTAAGTCTCAATTAAGGACGTTCTTAGAAAAACAATTACTCGACGTCATCTTTAATTAAAAGTGTTGGAGCAATGGAAATAAAATGGTCTAGTTAAAGACCGAGATTAAAATTTCATAAAGGTTAAATAATTTGCTTTTATTTCTAATGGACAATTTAACTTAAAATAAAGTGTTATTAGAACATGATTAAGTACAAGTTTAGTATAAGTTGTGTACACCTTTTTTTGAATTCTCAAATAACAGATTACGTTAAGAGTAAAATCATTCACAATGAGGTGTAATTTGAAAGACAGATAAGTCTGAAATGTATTGTTTTTGTACCTGTCATGTCGAGCAGACACCCCTTTGTGTGTCTCGCTTTTATAAACGAACGAATTGTTTGTTATCAACCCTTCACTTAACAAAAGGGTAGATGATTGTAAATCTATGTTTATAGTTAATTCAAATTTAAACTAGAATTATTTCAACTCTTAAAGTGATTTGAAGCTTTAAGTTACATTAAAGGCATCATATTGTAGTTAGATAACGTATAAAAGCATAGAAACAAAACTAGAACACTGCATAATAGAATTATTACATAAAGGGAATTCCACACGAGCGTAGACATTTGAATGCGAACATTTTTTTGTGCCATAATGAAATATCGTGACGCTTTGTGTCAAAGAAAAGGTTTTCCTCTTCTCCTTTAGTGACATACCTATATAACGACATTAAGACTAGATGACAAATTCCTATGTGACTTAATCGCAATTTCAAATTATCATTAAAATATCCTAATCGTTCCCTTAGTGTTTCAACCTTCTGTTAAAAATATTTGTACCTACTCATAATGCTCATGCTACACGTTGACTAATCATACTAATATTATAAATGCGGAAGTTTGGATGGATGGATGTTTGTTAGAGTTTGTAGCCTAAACTGCTGAATAGATCTAATTTAAGTTGGAATAGATGTAGAGGAAAGTCTGGATGAACACATAGGCTACTTGCTTTTGTTTTTTTTTAATTCCTCGCAGAAGGAGTCGCGGGCGAAAGCTAATTGAGAAATTAGTAAAGGCTGAAACAATAGAAATATAATTCAAATCCCTTTCATTAGACCAGGTCATAAATATTTTGTCTTTTTCTTTCACACAGTAAGCGATATGTATATTTCCCCTACGAATACTTTCAATATTTCCTTTTATAAATTGTCCTCAATAATGTCGCTTGCCTGTAATAATTTTCAAAGCTGCAATTGACTTTTGAATAATGAATTTTCTGTCTTTCTTTCCTATATGTTTTATATATTTGTTTCTCTGGTATATACTCAATGTTTTTAATATATGACGTAACTTTATGTAAATAGATAAACGCTACTCAGATGAGCGATGTATATATTTAGATAGAACGACATGATGCTTAAGTCCTAAAACTTTTAAAGCAAAGTAAATTTAATTAAAAAGAAAGAAGGTGTTAATCTTTGTGGTTCCAGTAGCTTTAGAGCATAAACTAAATTAAATTTCAATGTTAAGAATAGAGGACTGCAAAATTTAAGAACGGCAAAATATAAAACGTCTAACAGAAGCTGTAAACAGTGAAAGTATTTTCAAAGTAATGCTATCACACGAGGGTAGAACAGTGAAGTTAAACGGTAAAATGTTACAGTACTATTGTTTTTACAGTACGTGAGTGTCCAAACAATAGGAGTACTGCCCAGTTTACTGCTCTGTCTCACTGTTCTGCCTTTGTATGAAACTAGCATAAAGGGGGAAACCGATAAAATTTTAAGCGAGTTGGCGGAAGGTTTTAGGAAATATTTTCCTTGTCTTAAAGTTATTGTTTTAATTTAGTTCCGAATGTTATTTATTATAGATTGTTTTCTCAATTGTAACACTCGATTGGACTTATATTAATGGATTTGTTAATTGGAATAAAGAAACTTTTAATCAACTTTTTAATAGCTTCGCCATCTTATGGCATTCTAAGTTTAGTTGATAAATAAAGGGTTGAAAGTCATTGCAACTCTCAATTTAATTAATCAGTCTCACAGCCCTAGTTCACTTGTTTTGTCATCAAGTCAGATGTAAACATGTGAGTTTAGTATATTTTTATTTTACGCAACCAAACATTGCATATTAAAATTAAAATTGGATGGATTGGATTAGAACGATAGTCGATGGTTTTGAGTTCTCTCAATATGTAAATTTACAAAAAGTCTCTCAAATCATCAGTATTATAATTATTTGAAAATTCACAATAAAACAACATCATAAAAACATACGATCACGTAACGTCGCTGTAATCGGTTTTCGATAGCACATATTTTTTTGCGAACGGTACTTTGCATGGACATTGCCAGACGGATATTGGCAATTTGATTGCGTATGTTACATTTGATCGCCGTTTTAATTCACATCTCCATTTGGTATTTAGTTTATGTTCATCTAAACAACTGACACAGATATATTGCCATCCCTTTCATCGTTTTTATTAAAGCAGATAATATGAACTAATTAGACGTGTACAAATTAGCTTTGATTCTATCCAAAAGAAGCGCACATACTCTTGAACCGTTGAGCTACGGCTCAACAACTAAATCAGCAATTCACGCTCAACGCTGTGTAATATAACTAATAGAGCACACTAGTTTTGGATTGCCCTGTGTCTCGGAGCTTACGTAAATCAGGTAGGTACAAATTAAGCTGATCTGCAGGTCATCAATTTCAGTTCAGCTACCCATGGTTAGTACTAATACAAGTGTAAGGGCAGTAAAACTCTGTTCAATTGTCACCATTCACTAGTCCCTGATCGACTGACCGAATATAACTAATGATCTATTACGCACTAATGATAGCAAAACCTAAGTAGGAGGAGCTTAAGTCTGATTGATCGCTCAGCAATAATGCGCGAGTTAGATAAACGAATTGTAAGAGATATATGCTGTAATGATTTGTCATATTAAGCGCATATAATTCTATCAGAAAGAAATAAGCTTACGCACGGTTTTACTACAATTGTGCAAATTCCATATGATTAAATACTTTAACCACCTGTGTTGGCATATTTGTCTTTCTGATGCCAGCGCTGAAATGAATCCAATATTCATTTTGTAACTCAGTATTTTTTTGCTAAGCTGTTTTTTCTGTTTGCCTTCTTTTACCAATAACGGAAATTTTATCCGTCATCTAGACAATTTAATAAACCATTCAAATATCTACAAGTGAAGTACAACAATTCAAAAACGAATAGAAATGAGACTTAAAGTGAAAGTGATAAAACTTTAGACTGAACGATGTTGAACGGCACAACAGAGCGTACAATATCTCTCCAGTCGTCCCCAGTGAAAGTGTCCCCGTCCCCTGTCAGAGCCACTTCTAGTCCCGTACGTACTCCATCATCACCTTTAAAATCCTCATTATCTGCCTCGGGCAGACAAAGGTCGCCTAGGAAGTGCCAATTCTCGGCACCAGTTGAAGATGCCAGAGACAAATGCGGTGCGTCGTGGCTCTGCCGGCGAGGTGCCGCGACCGGCGAGGAGACGGAACTTGAACGATCTCCAGGACCGAGCTCATTGCCCCAAGGTTGCGAGGACTCGGCACCTCCGCCAAAAAACTGCTTCAGGCTGGTCATGCTTGGGTAAGTCATATTATACATTATTTTATTCCATGTACATATTTCTAAAATAAAACGAGAAGTACATTTTCGCTTTAAAGCAAGAATCTTAAGAGTAAAATTGGCACGTTATAGAATTATTATTACTAATAGAATAATAATAATAATAACGGTCAAATTTGACGTAGGCATACCTAAGTTTCATTAGAACCATTTTTTTAAGCTAAAAGGTGCAACATTGGTTAGATTAATACAAAGGTAAATCTCAATAAAAAATGAAAAGTTAAGCCTTCCGTATAAGCGTGTACCAAGTCGTGCGATTGCTCTTGTTACAGCAATAAATTAACACGGTATCCGGTATAATCTGTTTCGGAACTGAAACAGAAATTCGCTCTCGCTGCCTCGACGAGCCTAATTTGTAATTTAAATACCCTCTTCATTTCATTCATGCTCATTGTACGTAATGTCATGTTAATTGAATAGTTAATTGGTCATCAAAGGTCTCTAAGTTTAGATTTAGTGCAAATAAAGCTGTAATTATAATAAGTTATTAATTACCTTAAATCCAGAGGTGCAATGAAAATACAAATCCAAAATATACACTGAGGACACCCTAAGATTCTGTGAGTAGCATTTAGATATTTTATTACACTTAAAGAAGTTCAGTTGGCTTCAATCTGAAAAGGAAACCCTAAAACATTAAATTTCTGCGAACTCAAGTTAAGTTTCAAGAACTACCTCTTGAAGTAATCGGATAATTTTGTTTGTGATGAAATCTCTTGCTCCTTGTAGAAAGAGGAACAAATAAGCGGACCTAATTTTGAACGACAATCGCTATATTATACCATGTTAACAGTAGCTGTCCCCGTTAGACCTAGGTCATCGGCTGACGAAGCCCACACTATCTTCTTCCTCCTTATCCTACTCTCGTAGGGTCGGCGCAACAAGTTTTTGTCCTCCAGATAACTATCATACGTCATCTCAGTCATCACTCCCTGCTGGATCATGTCACCTTTCACGTAATCCATCCATCTCTTTCTAGGGCTACCTCTACCGGTGTACCTCCATACTCATAACACTGGCGATGCCCATACTTGTTTACGATTATAGTGCAATGGTATTCGAAGCTACAGAAACTATCACTATTTTATGACGTAATCACACGTTTCACATTAAACGCAATAACTTGTCTTCATAACTAATTGAAAATCAGTAACTTTAGTTGGCGAGCCTGGGTTTAATGTGGCCGTGATAAAATGGAGGGCATATTTCAAAAAACAATATCGGACAGATAACAAAGTTAAAAGGGAATTCGAGCTACAGAAGCGGTGAGCTTTAATCGCGATACTTCGTTACTATCTGACTAATTGGTGTTGCCATGGCAACGTGCTAACGTGCGCGTACACCGAAACATTTTTATTAAATGAATTCAGTAATTCTTCTATTGTTTACGAATTTTATTTCTTATAAAATAGACTGCACATAAACAGAACAGATACTTTGATAACCATCAAAGTGTCTATTCTGTTCTTACTTAATTTTCAACAGTTCCGCTCGAGTGGGTAAAACATCACTAGTGTCAAGATTCCTGGGTACAAAGTTCGAAGACTGCTATACGCCGACCATCGAGGACTTTCATCGCAAGCTGTACAGAATCCGAGGCGAGGTGTACCAGCTAGATCTTCTAGATACGTCGGGAAACCATCCCTTTCCCGCTATGAGACGACTTTCTTTTCTCACTGGTATGTTTACATAAATTAATCACAGTTCAATACAAGACAATGTGTCATAAGATTAGCAATAAGCGTTTCAGCGGGCGCACACCTAAACTATTGCCCAACTGTTGTGCGATTTTCGATTATTTCGCAGTCCATTCAACTGTTTAGTTGCACTACTAAAAATCGAGTAGCGCACCTCCATATAAGCTGATAGGAATCAAAGCGCGACTAAAGTTGTGTGATAGTTTAGTCAAAGGTTTTACGCGCATTCTAATAGGAATTGTAGAGGAGAATTTGTAACATCTCGAATTTGTATTAGATTTCAGGAGTAGTAGTTAGATTTACCGGGCGTAAAGTACAATAACAAATCTCATACAAATATTGTCAATGTCGTTACGAATACGTCTCGCAACTGTCACGCCAATATTCGTGGTAGACCCTCAGTAGTTGTTAAGTTTATTCGTTGGAATTACAAATCTATACTCTTTAAATGATTCATGGGGTTTTAAATATATAGGAACAAAATTACTAAAATATTTTTTATGTTAACTATATTAGAAGTCAGACAGAACAAATATTATATATCAAAGTATGAATTCAGTAGCACTGAACTTAAACTGTCTAGAATCATGCAAATGTTTGAGATAAGTTTGAGCGAAGGTTCTTTATTAAATTTTCCAATATAAATCCGAGATCGATAGCGCGAACATAAGCGGTTTCAGAGAATTTTTTTACACTTTGGAATATTATAAGAAGATGGAGATTTTTTACAGTGGTAAACGCACAATCATAGAAATCTAGTCTTAGTATATTACTCAAGCATAAAATCCTTACCATCACCTTGTAAACTGATCCATGCTCATATTCTGTGGATTCCTGCAATCTCGTGTCTAGATGAACACATACATTTTATATTCAAAAGTTATACAGCATAACATATTGGACATAGATACGTGTGATTCAGTTTCGAAACCTGTTTTTATTCCTCTCTAATATGGTATATTTTTGTAGCAGGATGGTAAAAAATCTTCTCAAAAAAGACAGTTTACAATTTCCTTCAATATAACATTTGTCCATCTTCCCAGGGGATCTCTTCGTATTGGTGTTCGCGATGGACAGCCGGGAGTCGTTCGAAGAGGTGATCCGGCTGCGTGAGCAGATCCTGGACACAAAGGCGAGCGCTACCAGCGGTGGTCGCGGACGCAAGCAAGCACCGCGCGTACCCATGGCCATCGCCGGCAATAAATGCGATAGAGATGTCAAGTAAGTTTACACGGGTCATTGTAATTCTCCATGAAGTAATTTCCGTATTGGACTTTTTATAACATCATAGATAGTGTTTATTTTCTCTTTCGATTGTTATAATAACAGTATGGCTTTGCTACAGAACTGTCCAACCTGAAGAAGCCACCGCGTACTGTGCGACTCAAGACTCTGCCTGCGTGTTTGTTGAAACGTCCGCGAAGAAGAACTTTCACGTCGACGATCTCTTCTACGAGTTATTTGTGGTCGCAAATCTACCATTAGAAATGGCACCCAACCATCACAAGAGGGTGAGCACGGCGTTCGGTAGTCCGTGCACTTTACCACCGACTAGTAGCCAAAGTAGTAGAAGTAAGAAATGTACTCTCTCTATCAAAAGACGATTATCTGACGCGTGTGGGGTCGTCGCTCCGAATGTTCGTAGGCCGAGCATTCGCACGGATCTCATGATAATGAGAACGAAGACATGCGCTAAGGGGGATGGAGACAGCGGGAGTGGAAGCCCTAAGCTCAATCTGAACAGACTGGTCCGGACAAGCGGACAGAATGATAAGAGAAGTTGTTGCTTACAGTGATACATTGGCTTAAGAGTTATTCAATTTGGTATGAATATGATGATTTTTGGATCGGTGCTATTATGGAAATATACTTCATAAAGCTGAAGAGAATTTAAAAAATCGTTTACTACAATTTTAATTTGTTTCTTCGTAGGTTTTCATTATCAAAACCCACACATATTTACCGAAACGATTCGTTATGTTTATAACTTTGAAAATACAAAGATGCTAAACAATGTGTTAAACTAATTCTCAATTTATCTTTAATATTTCTCATAATTTATGTAAATATAGTATATCATAAATGTTAATTTAATTTATATCGCTATCGTCTGATTTTTACCACATTTTTTTCAAAGAGATTTTTTACCGAGAAACATCGTTTCACACTCAATAGCATTTACGTCATGGACTGAATTTTGAATATTGATGTTAGGAAAAAAGGTGATGTTACAACTTTGAAGATATAAGAAATTAAAAATGTATATCGTTAAGGCTCTCAATGTTTTGCTGAAAGCGAATGTTTCGAAATGCGTTACTATATTAGCTTGGAAAGAGTAAATTATTATTTAACTCTCTTGACACTACAATTGGAGAAAAAATATAGTTCTGGATCCAGCGTGGGCAATGCAGTACCCTATATCCAATTATATGAAGTTACCCCCTCTATCAAATTATAAATGTTAATTTTCTAGTAAAAATAAGGTTGCAGATTTGATGGGACCAAGTACGATATCAAAATTCCTTTTTCATAGGTCAAAAACTAAATTCGTTGATTTATAACTATGTGGATTTGAAATATTATTTTATTTTAATGTATTAAATCCAAAATGACTTTATTATGTGCCATATAACTTACTCTGCTATATACCTATGTATCTACGAGTATTATGTAGCAATATTATTTAAAAAAAATATTCAAAATTTTATATGCTATTCTTTACATAAGGTGAAAAACATATAGCTAGGTTACTTACTCTTTACTGTATTTCTTCAAATAAATAATTATCTTGCTAATTGCGTTTTAATTTCTAATTTACTAGCTTTTACCAGCGAGTCCGTCCGCGTGGAATTGAAAAAAAAATCAAATTAAGTAGCCTATGTGTTCTTCCAGACTATGTTCTACATCTATGCCAAATTTCATCCAGATTCGTTCAGCCGTTTAGGCTGCAGACTCTAACAAACATACATCCATCTAAACTTTCGCATGTATAATATTAGTATGAAGTATGATTGTAGAGCATCGGTGGCTCAGTGGTTTTAGCACTTGACTTGTAATCTACAGGTGTTGAGTTCGAATCCCGCCATATACCAATGTGATTTTCGATTTTTATTTTCATATGTACTTAATTTACCCGACGTTCTTACGGTGAAGGAAAGTGATGCAACCTGCACATATCAGCGAAGAAATTCAAAGATAATGTTTATGTCAACCAACCCGCAGTGGGCCAGCGTGGTTGACTATGGCCTAGTCACCCTAACTTAGGGAAGGCTCCGAGCCCCTCGGTGGGGACGTATAGTGAGCTGGTGATGATGATGATGATTGTAATGTCCGCAGAAGCAACTGCAACAAGAACGGTGTAAATAAGGTAGCCGTGATCCGTGATTCGTATAGTGCCAGAAGCATAGTTCTAATTATTTCGCACCTACCATAGTTTTCTTTATTACGACGGCACGGATAAAAACGTGTGGACTCTGTGACTAGGTAATACATGCAAGGTAAAATAAATTATCTTGATTTTTTTATTACATCTATTTACATTTACGCAATACATACATACAATCTACGGTCGTTGCTAGCCGATGATCTAGGCGAGGTCTGGGGGGAGCTACCACCAAAATGGACGTATTACATTGAGTACCACCCAGCATTCAAAGCTGAACGTGGACTCAATCCAGCGTTACAATGCTTTTTATAATGTTTTATTTAATTACTATTTTATTTATTTTTTCTACTTAATTGTTTGTTTTTCTTTTGTTATTTATGATTGTGTTGTATGCTGTTAAGGATTAAATGTTATTTTATTTTATATTTTAATTTACATTTTTGGAGTCTACAAGGAGAGCAACCGCCCCCTTCGCGCTTCCCCGGCGACGCCTATGATAAAATCCTTAAAAATAATTTCTCAATTGTGTGTCTCTTTCTTAACGTTTTTCAGCAGTAAATTAATTAATCGCTTTTGAATGCGTCTCGAATCATTTATATTGTTTATACTTTGTCTTATCTCAGTATCATTTAATTTTATTTCGTCAATCAATAACATTGATTTAATTTTAAATAATCTTACTTGATCGTCTGTCATTGTTTCTAATTCTGGTAGAAGACTTAGTAAGAAAAAACGCAAAGCATTTCCATTAATCTTGTTTGAATTAGTTGTGGTTATATGAGGTTTTTTATTGTTTTTATTTGTTTTTGTTATAATTGGAGTAAAGTGTTTGCGTCGTCTAGGGACTACAGGCTTTTTTCGTGGAATTATACACTCAGGGATAACAGATTCGTCGATTATAATTGGTATTTCTTTGTTTATATGCTCATCTTCAGATTGACCTTCGAGTATTTCCTCTGGTTCCATTTTTACTATTACGTCACTTGTGTGATTCTTTAGTGAATCATTTAATTGAATTTCGTCAACATAATCTAAATTATTAATCGATTTCATAAAAGGCAATATGAATTGTAGGTAACTAGTTAAATAGTAAGGCTTTTTATATCTCGTAGTGGGCTTCAAACTTCTTAAAAACGAACATCGTATATTCCGCCATTTTTCTTTGCAGTCGCTTACTGAAAAAAGAAAAAAATCTTTAAAAAACATTATTTGTAACCGTTGTATAATGTGCTGCCATCTAGTGGTGATATAAGCATTTTCATTTAACACGGAATATTACACTTTTATTATCAGAATAGCATTCTTTAATCAATATCAAATGTTATATAATCTTACATTTTTTAACATAACAAACATATTCTATTTCTTAATATGGGTTATGAGCATTACAAACGTAATGTTAGAGGCAGTTATGCTTTGAATGTACCTGTCAGGTTGTTATTGTGTGCAACTTGCGCCCATGCTTCTTCTGTCAGATCCTTGCGGTTGTATTCTGGCAAATAACTATTATAGAGACACGGATATTTCTCTATTTCTTGTACTAGAGCAATTTCGGCTGACATAGCGTATACGAACATAACACGGAACTCGCGTTGTTTTTACGCCGCATGCGAGGCGGTTACTGACGGGAGAATGTTGTAATCGTGTCGCGCCGCGCTCTCCCCGCGCCGCTTCTACCCCGCGCCAGTTCCGCATCGGCCCCGCACTCTCCCCGCCCTCTCCCCGCACACGTCGCGTGCCGGGACCGGCTCCACGAAGTCGCGCCGCGCCGTACCTGCTGCTCCCCAGCGCGGCATTCTCTCAGTACTGAAGTTTTAACAGTTTTATTTCAACTAGTTATCTCTTTGACAAAACAAATAACTATCACCGTTTATTATTACATTATCCTACCTTCTTCCCTATTGAGAGTCGGCACAAGAATATGTACTGTACGGCTACGTACTCTTCCAAGAATCTCTTACTCCCTTACACAACTCTTTCCCACAATCCATCTGTACTTCGTTCTATTATCGTTTACTATTGTATGATAACTAAATTAAAAAGTAACTATACTGCTTTTTCAACAAAATAATAACAACGACATTAAACACAGGCACGGGAGAAGCGAGCGCTGGCCGTTGCTTTGGCTAGCGGCTTTAATTGCGGGGAATCGCGTCCGATCTAATTTTCTGTCTCGATTTGAGGTCGAGGGTTTCAGCTTGTGGTTTAATGACGGCAAGTATTTGCAAACATTCCCTGATTTACGAACCCTTGAAACATTCAAATGTAATTTTTATTGTACAAGAGTGGCAATACCTAAAAACATGATAAATAACTAATCTTATAATCCTAAATTGCTTTCTTGTCATTTAAATGCAACACAGCATGAAAATCATTTATTCTCATCTTCCCAGTGGTAGCATAGCATGGGTCGTAAAACTTATAAATTAGACGAGTGTAGAATCCCGATAGGACCCGTTTAATAAATCGCTCCATTGGGCAGAATTACCTCGGTTTCGGATATTATAGTGTAGTAATGAAACCGATAAGGAAATATAAAGTTATACACTGGTCTACGATGTCATAAATATTTTTGTAATCAAATAATTTGACAATTTATTTATCACGACTACTAATTAACGCTAATAGATGGCGCTATACTACCATAAGTTTTGACAAGTTTTTTAACAAACCGAGTCTTAGAAACGTATGTCTCCCTTGTCTCTTGCCTATTATATTTCCTTACTTTCGTCGTGTACATAATAGCTAATGATATGCCGTTCTGAAATGCCGGGAGTCACGTATATTTACGGGTGCGGAAAAATTTATATTCGTGCGGCGCGTTTAGGGTTAATGTCCCAGGGGGTATTACAGGCACGTCAAGTATTGTACGAACGAAAATTAAAATAGTACCTCTTTTAATTTTAAATTATTTTTATACTATAACTATATAAAACCTAATATAATGTCTGTAATACTTGTCTATGCAACGCACTGATTTATACCTAAGATAGTCCCATTCTAGCCGTAAGACATAACGTCCATTGAAAATAAAAATCTCTCATCTATTTCCAAGTAATAAAGGCGAACGGATATAGGCATACTTGACGGTGCATTCAAATAAAACAAATAAATTTTTGGTACAGCGCCATCTATTGTTCTCAAATATAGCTAGATGTGTAACTTTCTTGTAAAACGTTACCCAATGTTACTCCTTAAAAATGTGACCTTTGAAAAACATTCATTAAAAACAAAACGAAGCCGCAGAAAGGCTAGTCTTGTAATAAGTACCGATATATAAAAGTGATATAGGTAAGTGACGTGCACGGTTAGTAAGTAATAAACGCCTCAAGGGTAAACAACCCTTTTAATATTAGAGTAGATAACTCCGGTGGCTAAAGTGCGTTACTTTCTCCTCTATCATAATATACGCAAGTACAATATACATAAAAATTGATGTAA
>LD688936.1:2323495-2342898 GCA_003118335.3 Papilio memnon
CATCTAAATACAGTTTCCTGACGAAAAAACAACATAAATTGTTATTTATTATTAAGTAACATAATTTCAGAATACATTAATCATGTGTTTTCACAAAATATTTTTTCTGTTATAAGAATGTACGTAACATTTTTCTGTGAATGTTTTAGCAGAAACAATACAAATTAAAACTATTACCAACACAACTTATATATTTTTTTTATCATCATATTTGACAATTGAAATTAAATGGCAACATTTAATCGATTTGGCATACATAAATTAATCACCGTTACAATGTGATTATGGCAACACACTTTCGCCTATAAAATAACAGATTCTTTAATCATTTTCCTAAAATCTACTTTATTACTATTAAAAATCATAACATAACTATGACATTGAAAACTATGTTTTAACATTGATATGTTAAATGAAGCTTGCAAGCTTTAGAGTCCCAAAATGTCTTTATATTGAGTATGAAGTTTATATATACATTTTACATATATATCTGAAAAATATTATTTCATCGCAAACTACATAATTCAAAACAAAAAACGCGAACCAACAAGACAAAATTAACTTAGACAGAAATAGACTTTCATTTAACCCTTAGTTCGACGGAGATTTTTGTAGCAAAAAATTTAGTATGGTCATATTTTTAAATAAACTAGTTCAGTAGATTTTTTTAATTAGTTGTTCACACTGGACACTGTCGAATAAGGGTCAAACTCAAAAACTACTGGATAGTTTTTAATTTTGAAAAAATTACCAAAAACAGGTTTTCTACTTCAAGCAAAAAGGAAAACAAGTAAATTGGATCGGTCAGTTAGAGTATTGCCTACATATGAACAATTTCAACTGTTCAGTTAAAAAAATGTCTATAGGCAAATTAGAATTGTGTATTCACATATTGTTTATATTTTACCTTTAAACATAATTTATAATTTACTTGTAAAACCATAAACATGCAAATAAAATAACATACTGTACTATTTAGTATGTTTTTCAATACAAGTCATTATTCAGAATTTTATCATTTTGTTATTAAATTCCTGGAATGTTAGAATAATTAGTTGTTGTAATTTATTTCTTATATATCA
Source organism: Papilio memnon (assembly GCA_003118335.3). Classification (NCBI taxonomy): domain Eukaryota; kingdom Metazoa; phylum Arthropoda; class Insecta; order Lepidoptera; family Papilionidae; genus Papilio; species Papilio memnon. The sequence continues at coordinate 2,324,578 of LD688936.1, forward strand.
ATATTATTTGTATAACATACATATGTTATGACATAGGTACATTTGTAAACCTAATTGATATTAAGCCTTAATTTGGTGTAACATATTCAAGAAAAATCACAGACTATATTATATACATATGTTTATCTGTCTTATTTTTACTCTATGGATAGAGTTTAGCATATAAAAATATGAAAATTAAATGTATGTATGATAGAATAATTTTTCACCCTTAAATCTCGATTCTCGATTCAAATCATAGCCACTTTGTTATCCAAATAATGCTCCACAGTTTGAACATCTTCTGTTTTTCATCGCTAAGCAGCATAATATTCCAAGCGGAAAGAAAAGGATAGCACAGAGGATGCCAAGGCATGTGAAGTCATCTTCTAGAATACCAACACGGCAAGCTGGACAAGCTCCCACAGTGATTATTGGTGGTGTTATTACAATGTTGGTAGCTCCATAGTTGGGTACAAAGGCAGTTGGCGGTGGTGCAGTGGCATATGGGGTGTAGCCAGGGGGTGGTGGCGGATATGCTCCCCCTGGCATCCCAGCCGGCTGGGGGACTGGTTGAGGAGGTGGACCTGAAATTGCCCAAAATATTTTTAATTGACACAATAGTTAACTTGTATAGTCACAACATAATAATTGTCTATATTATTTAGTTATCAAGAGCTTTATATTTTTAAAATGCTTAACTTTGCTGTTTCCGTGTATTTGCATTCCAAACAACAGTCACTCATAACACTTAGAGATAAGATAATAATTGTGGCTCATACAATATTGTTAATAATCAGTTATCTGTACAATTATTGAAAACTAGCTGTTGCTTGCGACTTCGCCCGCGTGAAATTAAAAAAATATAGCCTATGTTACTAACAGATAAATTACCTTTCTAGTGGTGAAAGAACTTTTAAATTGTCCCATTAGTTTTTACGTGAATCAAATACATCCAAAAATACAAATCTTTCCACTTTATAATATTAGTATAGAAGTATAGATGTAGATTATAAGTAAATAAAACTACAAAAATTTACTGATTGTAATATTAGATCATTCAAATACATTAATTTCTTACTACTAAACTTTTAGCACAACCATCTTAATTTATTATTTATTGATGTTATTACAAGTAGGTGTAATAATTACGCTCAGAAATAGTACTAATCCTATTAATAATGATTGATATAATTTATTTAGTATATGTAATATAAACTCATTAGTTACAAATGGCTGGAATTAGAGTCCGTAAATAATACGATGTACGATGAGGCATCGTTCCAGATTATAGTGTAATCCAATCAACTTTATTAGAAGTTCATTGTTTAAATATGACTTTCTTGAATGTGCCAAACCGAAAACTACGTTAATCATTTTGCTAGGATCTGTGATAAAAGAGTACGCTTGTGGTAGAACCGGTTGTATTCTTGCATATTAGGATTGTAATAAAATATAATACAATCCGTATAATTTTAATACGTAATTTTGCTTAAATATATTTATAGAAGTAATATTTTCGTAGTAAAGTGTCGAAGCTTCTTCCAACAATCCTTATCAATGAAATATAACAATGTGATTCATTTCCATTATGTGCATTATGGTGAAACATAATTTGTTTTGCAAACTTACCAGGTGGCATAGCTGCTGAATATGGCGGAGGTTGGTCGGAAATAGTAACATTTGGTTTCTCCATCGTGTTTTCTACAAGTTTCGAAACCCTTTGTCGAACAATTTTTGTTAAATCAACAAGGGAATTAAAATAAAAAATACCTTATCAACACAGCCATCAAGTCACAAATAAAAAAATAACACATCAAATTGACAGCTGTCACAAATAATATTGCCATGTATATAAGCTACAATGGTTACAGGGGTTATCATCTATTTTTATTTTGTCGACCCAAATAAAATCAATATTAGGAGATAATTTTTAACGATAGCTAAAAATGTTTTTTAAACATTTTACCATGAGTTATTTTTTCGATTAGGTATTAGCGATAGTTGTAGCACTTATAAAATAATGCGTTATCTCAGTTTTTTCAAGGAGAAAGAGATCGCAATATATTTGTATAGACAAGTTCCGGCAGTGAAACTAACGTTGGGGGTAATGCGTTTATAGCAACTATCTGACTCCGTCTGCGTGGAATTAAAAAACAAGGTGAGTTGCCTATATGTTCTTCCAGCTTATCAACGTCATCATCATCAGCCTTTATTTGTCATAGGCCTTCCCCAATGCCTTCCACAGAATGCGGTCTTCTGCTTTTCGCATCCAAAGACTTCCCGCCGTGCGCACTATGTCCAGGTTATGGTCAACTATGCCTTTCATCGATCCATTCAGCCGTTTAGACTACAAAGTCTAACAAATATCCATCCATCCATCCATTACACTTTCGCATTTATAGTATTAGTAATATTATTTGCAAGCTTTTATTTGAAAGTATAAAACGCAGATTGATTTTGTGATTACTGAAAAAATATATATTTTTTAATCTTCTATATTGAAATGTGGATTAACGAAAGAAGTTATGTTTGATTAATTTTTCATTGATTTAGTAAGACAACTGATTATAATTACCCCTCCGGTTTTATACAGCTATATGTGTGTGGAATTATTGAATGGATTTATTCACCATTTCCACTACTACCGAGCAGTCACGTTTTGTTTTTAGAAATGATAGAAAATACTAAAGCTATAAAATAAAACAACAAGTAACTATCGAACTTTCAATATATTCATTATATTTCACAAAACAATAACTATTAACGTGTCATTAACTAATTAATATCTAAGTCGATCACTATAATATTTACAACATAACCTCACTTGGAACTTCTTTAAAATAAAAATGAAATTAAACAAAAACAAATAACCCTTCAATTCTCTCCAATACAATTCTGAACATTTGAACAAAGTATACATTTGTAGTTGAAAATTGGCAAAATATACATTTCAAAAACTTAAAACTGTACTTATAGACTTTAAAACATTAAGAAAATAATCTAAAAATAAATTTCCTTTTGTCTTATAAAAGGAAAAAAAAGAAAATGTAATAAAATGTTGCATTATGATGAAATTAATAAAAGTAAATGATAAATCCTTGTCTATAGTTGAATTAAATATTCAATTTATGAACAATTAGAGGTATTGTAAAAAAAATGAATCAGAGTTGTTAATAAAATTCACCAAGTTAAAGCAAAAGAAACTTAAAAAATTAATTTCTAAGTTGTAACTCTCAAAAATAAATAATTTTCCGAACTCATTGAAAACAAAGTACATGTTAAACACATTTTTAGTGTGAAAAAAAAAATAAAACTTTAAAATATTCATACTCAGGACTATAATAGGTACAAATAGTGTATTTTGCTTTAAAAATCAAATATAATTTAATAAAAAAAAACAATTTAAAAAAGAATGTATGTAAGATTATAGATGGACTGTAAATTTGTATCTGGCAATAGTGTAATGTGAATGTCATATTGTACGTAAAGTTTTATTGAACCAAAACGCAGTTTTCCTGCGAATATAATACAATTAATCGCTAAATAACTAAGATATGTTATAAATTGGCATTTTAGTTTATCTGGTTTATGGCTCAAAATAAACCTAAACTAGTCATCTTATCTATTCTGTGTCATAGACAAAGTCAAATTAAATTATGACAGCTCACTAGCGCCCTCATGTCAATATTAAAAAACTGTCATATAATCCTTACCCCGGTAAGAGAAGCGATGTTTTCGGTTCTTTGTGATAAAAGATGGCGCTAGTGAGCTTTCATAATTTAACTTATGCCCCTTGCGTCAGATAACTTAATTATGTACCTGTCTTGTCATTTTCATGTCATGTTTAAGTAAGTTTTATATATTCTGGCAGAACTAACCGCTACCGCCTTTATTGAGCCAAACAATATAAAGTTCTGTCAATCATACCTGTTAAAGGTCAGTGTTATAGGTCTACAAGGATCATATGACAGTTGGTAATTTTGTGAACTAACAATGTCATCTTGAAAGTTATATTTTGACGAACGAGGGAGCAACAACTGACACAGGTGTCACCATTTTTATAATTTCGAAATTCCAGAAAAAATATAACATATGCTGATATAAAATGTAGTTTTATTTGGTGATATTAGGGCCATGGTTTTCAACATAGGAGAATTTCGAAAGAAGCTGGGAATTTTTGTTTACTGGTAACTCTAAAAACTAGTAGGCCCCCCTTTGAATGTCAAAAAGATGCCATAAGATCCTTGTAGCTCTATATCGGCGTGTGACATTGTGATAATGTGACAGCGTTACAGTGTGAGGTTATGTCAGTGTGACGTCGTGACAATGTGACAGTGTGCCGTCGTGACAGTGTGACAGTTTGACAGCGTCGCTAGTAGCGCATGGGCGCCCAGAGGCCGGTCTGCTCGTCGCGGCGGTAGAAGTGCGGCCGGTTGTCGGGGAACACGGTCACCGCGGGGAACGGGTGCGTCTGGATGAACTTCAGCGTCACACGGATCTGCAATTATTCAAAATGACGTTTAAAGTGATTGAGGAATACAATTATTGTGTTAGTAATTCTCAGAATGTAGCGCTATTCTTGCTTTTCAATTCCTTGTATTTCATATGGAGATGGAAATAGTTATGTATCAAGAGTTAATTGACTAAAATGTTGCCATTCTCGGCAATCCAAAAAGAATACTAGTTCCGTAGACCAATATTACCCTAGTATAAGATTACCTAAACTGCAACGCGTATATGAAAAAAAAAACTAGTAATAAATTAAAGCTATGTTGCTAAGTGATAATCCTTTCTGTGAAATTTTGGATGGATAAATATTTGTTTAAAGATATTTCTAAACGTATCTCGATGAAATTTGATATACTCGTAGATGTAGAGCATAGTCTAGAAGAACACATAGGCAATTAAATTTTTCGAATTCCGCGCAGACGAAGTCGCGGGCAAAAGTCAATATTAGTATAGATAGAAAAAACTAGTCGACAGCGGAATATAATGAATATTTTGTTTTTGTTTATGTTAAGTGTTACAGACGTGGTGCACGAAGTGGGGCGGCTCCGCGTTGGGCGTGGTGCTGAGGTGCTTCAGTATGAAGTCGTCAGTCTGCTCCAGCCAGAGGTCGGCGCCGCGCAACGGGTCGTAGTTGAACGGCCCGATGCGCAACATGCCCACTCCATTGTCGTAGATATCCAAAACCTCAACAAACCAACATCCAATGATAAAAAAAAACGATGCTATTATAAAAATTTTTGAAACATAATTTTTTTTTTGATACCATTTATCAATTCAACCAACCCTTACTCCACCAGCTCGGACTTGACTATGGTCTGTTTACCCATGAATTGGATAGGCACCGAGACACTCGGTGAAAACATCTTACTTAATATTATAAATGGGAAAGTTTAGATGGACGGATGGATGGATGTTTGTTAGAGTTTGTAGCCTAAACGACTGAACGGATCTCGATGAAATTTGGCATAGTTGTAGAAGATAGTCCGGAAGAACACATAGGCATCTTACTTTTGCTTTTTTTAATTTCGCAAGAACGGAGTCATGGGCGAAAGCTGGCATGTACAAAAATGAGCTGAAGACGGATTTGTGGTCAAAACCTTTCATAGTATTTATGCAGACTGTTCGGATACAAAGGCTTGTTAAGTCTGGTAATATATAATTGCATAAATGAGTGAGTAAAGATTTGGTTTTAAAAGCATACCTGGGCGGAGTTAGGTCCTCCAGTGATTGTCCTGGCGGCTCGCAGCGGCAGCTCAGGGCCCTTATCGGGGAAAGTCGCGGGGAAGAGGTCTCCAGCGCGCACGTCCACGCCCACGCCTGTCACCAGCGGCGAGCCCGCGCCGCCGCCCAGCGCCGTGTTCAGCTCGCAGCAGCAAGCCATCGTCAGGTCGATCTCCTCGGAAAGACGGTGGAATGATACTGGAAAATAGACATGCAAATCTTGTTAAATGTTAATAAACGGAATATAAAAACTATATTTGATTGTTTACATTTAGTAAAACTTTCAATTGCAAATGTCAATATTCAAATGTTTCAAGCACAACGAAGGCCCTTGACGTTGGCTGAAAATTGTTTATAAGTAACCTTGACACTTTTGCTTCTTTGCTGCTATTGGCGTTGTTGTCCCTTTCCAGCATGACGGTTGTTTCCAAATTTAATAGCGTAAAAATATATAGCCTAAACCATGTCGTAAGTGTAGGGCTTTTTATTAAAGAAGTATTATTTAAAAATATGATGTGATTGCTGACATCCTACGGAACTAAGTAAAAACAATAACTCGTAATATGTACTCCTTAATATTATACTCGTGTGAGTTTATCATTTTTAATTGTTTACAACGAGCCTCTTAGGTCATTTCATCTCACGAAGCGCTACAAGCGCCCACGCGTTACTTGGTGCGCCGTTGATAATTCTCATTTGGCAGCCGACCTCTGATTCATAACACTCTCAAATGAGATCTGATTAGAGGCAGATGTGTACAATAAATGTGGTATGTTAAGCGCACCTTACGTGTGTTTAAGTGTAATAAAAAGGGTTCTTCTAATTCTTATTCTATTTGACACAAACCTGTGATGAATATTGAGTCGACTACATACCTTCGAAAGCATCTTATCTTTGGCTATCTACTACTGGCCTAAATATATACGATTGTCACCCGAACATAGGTTAAGATTGAACCTTTTGATGGAGACGTATGAGGTGAAACAGTCGACATGATTGTGGAAAGTGTTAAATATAGATGACTAGCTTTTGCCCGCGATTCCCTCCACGTGAAATTTAAAAAAGTAAGAAGCCTGTGTATAATATTATTCCGGACTATGCTCTACATCTATGCCAAATTTTATTGAGATCCGTTCAGCCGTTTAGTCTACAAACTCTAACAAACATCTATCGAGCCATCTAAACTTTCGCATTTATAACTTTAGTAAGAAGTAAGATAACTTACGCATGATATTAGCGAAGAGTTCATCAGAGTATCTATGTGGGTCAGTGAAGCCTCCGACGAGCTGCAGCTCCAGCCGGCCCTCGGGGTAGCCGGCGGCGAGGTGCAGCGCGCGAGCCACCAGCGCCGCCGCCGCTTCCCCCGTACCCGACCCGTCCAGGTGCGCCAGCGCCACTGCCCCAGACCCTAACACAATACTCCTTGACTTACTGATGTCAATAACAAATAAATATTTGACACTATTGACAACATGTAGAGAATTATTAAATATGTTATAGCAAAGGAACGATTTTGAACAATAAATAATAATTACGGAATCCTTACCTGAATGTCTCACGACTACTATAATACATGATGTGGCGTCGTCAGAGCCAATGATGCTGACGTTTTCTGAAAGAAAAATAATTTACAATAAAAAGCAGAGGAATTAGCTGAATAAAGTAGAGGAATTGCCATGACAGTTTCCTTAACGTTTTCTTACACTTACTCGTAACATAAACTTAGCCATTACCTTTGGGTTGCTTCTTAAAATCTAGACTAGAAGACCAGCGGTATATCTACGATATATAGATACTTACTATCATGTGGCACAGCCGATGCGAGTTCCCTCTGGCCTACATACAGCAGCCCTTGTGGGCCGACCACCCTTGGCGCTGCGGCTAGAAGCTGCGCGGCTGCATCCCTGTAGCCGGGGTGCGCGGTAAGCAGCGCCCGCACCGAAGTCGGGCAGTCGTCCGCCAACACGCCGTTCAGCACTACCACCATGCTACCTCTGCACACAGTAACAGTCAGTCTCCACTATCATGGCCATACAATAATGCCATTATTTACATAATCTATGACGAAAACAGAGATTCCGCCAGATTCCCCGACTGAACTGTGTATGTCGGGGAAAAAGAATATTCTAATTTTCGATGGATCAAATCAAACGCCCTGCATTGTATTTGATAACCAGTGTAAATAGATCATTGCATTGATAGTAATATGCATTGTAAATAGCTCTACCGAATGGACTTTCTTGTAGTCCAAGTATGTTGTAAGCACGTTGTAAAAGGTAACCGTGTAAATGATACTGATTATGACAATATGTTACTTCATAAAAGAGTAGAAATCATTAATATATAATTTCCTCGCATATCTTTTTGGTCCGTTAGTATCAGATAGCACAACATTTAAAGTAGCTACAGTGAAATAACTGAACATCGTAAACCACTTTTTAATGACAATTCTAGGACGGACAAAAGACGTAGGCAATCGGGGGCTCATTCAATTGTGTTTTAATATATTCGGCTCGCTGGAGGTTAACGCAGGTGAGCTACGTTTCCATTCCACATTTGCATAAGGCAATGCTACTCACAAACAACTGACGGTGAAACGACAATAACATTGGAACAGCGACAAAAATACTGGTATAGAATAATTTTGAATTTAAAATAAATAAATAAAACACTATTTATTGACCAAAAAATTTCACAAAAAAAAAAAACAGTTTTAGGGGATATTATAAATGAATGGCTCATAAAGTTGAAAACTAAACAATGTATAGAGTAATTAATCCTTGTAAATGTTTTAGGAATGTTTTAAATCAAAGACGTTGAATTAAATTACTTACACATTGGTCCTAACAAGTCGTAAAGTTATCACTTTAGATAAGCTGAGATCTTACATTGGGCTTGATCAAATTATAATAGCATATAAACAAACATCCATCCATCCATTAACATAAACTTTCGCAAATTTATAGTAAGAAGTAAGATTGAGATAAGGAAATAATCTGTAACGCACCATTGATAGTATTTAAAACCATATTAAGAGTTTACACAAAAATGCTATAAGAATTTCAGAAACTTCTGGAAATAATTTTTACTTTGCCTTACTCTGTAATGTTTACACTGACATAGCACCTAAAACCTAAGATGCAGAGGTTCTCTCTCTATAACACAACTGTATGAGAGATATACGTTATATAGCACTTACGTTAAACCATTTTAACATAACTATTCCTTTATCCATCGTCAGACATAAAAATTATCAAAAGAGCTTAATCGTCGCAAAAGAGCATGTTTTGTATTAAGAAGCACGTGGGAACAATCGTTACACGCCCTTGAACAAACGAGAGATGATAAATGACTTCACCTGCTAAGAAATTGAGACGAATCAATACAATCGAATCAAGTCGTCTAAAAATCGATAAAAGAAACATTCATCTAAGCAATCATACGAACTTATAGTAATGTTGTTCAGTTCCATAACAATAGTCTAATTATGTGCAACGAAAAATAATCGATACCCATCAATCACAATCGAAAAGCAATCGGTATCATAATGTTCAAGTGTTTGATTTCACGCTTAACTTTCTAACAGAAAATATCTCTAGTTGACTTTACCAACGAACGGGATATAGTCGTGTAAATGTGAGTGAGACGTGAGATCTAACTTTGAATTGGTCTAAAGAGCTTTTGCAGTCATTTGTAAAAAACCGACACCTTAAAAAGATTTTTGATTATAGGACTTTAAAACTAAAAAAATAATCATTGATCACAGCAAACTATTGTTTTAATTGTGGTACAGACTAAATAAAAACACCTATTTATTTTATTGCAGTTAAAACAGTAAATTATGTAGTTAAGTTGTCGAATTACCTTGTAATTCACAATCCCGTTATTTAAACTCTCACTAAATTATTAACACTACAAATATCACAAATACTGACGTACTGGCATAACAAAGGAAAACCTTTTTGCAAATAAAACACTGGCCGATAATTTTAAAATAAAAAAAACAAGATAGAACGCGTTGCACTGTCCCCGGGCGAGTTTCAACTACAGTACAGAAGGATAGAGGTTATCGCTGCGACATGAACACAGCGAATGCTCCGCTCAGCCAGCTTGTTATTGTTATGATAATGCTTATTATGTTGGAAATAGCGCGCCGATAGTGTCCGTATCTCGCAATAAGCAATTAAGAAATATACCATCGACTCCTTTTATCGTCGCGTGTAATAACAAACGAGCGAACGCGCTTGCGAATGTCTCGATAATAAACATATAAGTAATAATATCGACATGTTTCCTCGAAACGTTTTAATGAGCCGAGTTATCATCGATGTGTGAATCGAACGGCTTTTAATATTTAACCTAAATACACTTAAGATCTACGTACCTATGTCTTAACTAACTGCATTTAATTGCCACTAGCTTCATATATCTCTCAAACGATATTTTTACGCCTTGATAATTATACAAAGGCAGTAATTTCTCATACGATTTTTCAATTCCAGTACACCGTTGTTTTTTAAGGAGAGGAAAAATGAATTAAAAACAAATCCGTATCATTGAGCGGATATAACGAGATCAAAGGAGGCTGAACCCGGGGCCGCTAATCATTGTTAATTGGACAACGCACGCGCGCGACGATTGTACCAATTCACAGCTGTCCCTTAAACCATATGACATTACAAGCATTTTTATATGTGTCAGACGAAACGGCATAATATGAAAGCAAAGTTAAATCTTAAACTCATCTTCCAGAGCATAGTATAGTACTAAATTTTGTTAAGTAATAATGACCAGGTTTTAACTAATTCAAATGAATAAATTGTTTTTAGTTCTTCCTTTTAGAATATTATCTAAATTAACATCCGAATGACATTATAATGTACCGAATATAGTAAAAAAAATACAAAATTCAACTAAGAGAACCGGAACGGGATTCCCAGAACATCAATTTTAAATAATGACACAAGTCGGTGGTAAATAATTTCAGTGTGGCAGTGAGGACGTAAAAACAGCATAAAATTATAGCGGAGCAATAAACCGTGTCTTTGTCCAAAATAACGGCATTAAGCTACACTTGTATTAGCTCTATTATGTCTATTATGACTTGTCTAAAAGATACTGAGGCGTCGCAATTATCTGCAGAAGATTTTCAGATTAAAATAAATATTGCAGTACAAAAGTGTAATTCCCTTTAAATTACTAAATCCCAAAAGTATTTGCGGCAACCTCTTGTGTTACAATTTCACTATATCTTACTAATCTTACTAATACTAATACTCTAATATTATAAATGCGAAAGTTTAGATGGATGGATAGATGTTTGTTAGAGTTTGTAGCCTAATCGACTGAACGTATCTTGATGTAATTTGGCATAGGCGTAGAGGATAGTCTGGAAGAGCAGCACATAGGCTATTCATTTTTTTTTTAATCCACGCGGACGGAGTCACGGGCGAAAGCTAGTATATTCCATAAAAAGTCCGTATTCGTTGTTAGGCCTTGAGTTGAAATAAACTTTACTTTCAGATAAGTACAGACAGACTTAACGTAAAATAACATATTATATGTTAATAATAATCTTTTATTGTTCTCGTCAAGTTACCTCGTGCTAATTTTAACACAAGATTATTATAGAGAGTTGTCTTTTGTAAAAGCCGAGACTAGCTTTTCTACTTCATAAAACTATTTAATAACTAACTTAGACGTCTTTTAGAAAAAAATAAATGTGTACGAGTTAACAACAGATGTGCAATAACGCTAGTACGTGATATTATTTCATACCATTACTGCTTACTGCGTTACGCTGTTTTGTAGTTCAACTAAAACTTCGGTCAGTTGAAAGTTCATTTTTTAAATCCTGAATAGTCCACTTTAAAGAAAACTTTAATAAGTATAGTTAGAAGAATGGATTACATATTTAATTTCTGAATCACATTAGTCACAATAGTAGAGTGATAGACAATGACTAAGTTAGTACTTGCCTTCTTTCGACCACATAACATCAAGTGGGATCGTGGTGCAGCGGTAGTTTATCCATAAGAAAAAAAGTCAAAACCTTAAGGAAGATCTTGATGTCATTTTGGATCCACTGAAGAATTATATCAGTTGCAAGCATTAAGAATAAGTGTTTGAAGAGAACGACGAAGACCTCGGAGTCACCTCGTCAGTCGAAAAAAAATGGAATAAAGACCAAAAAATCAATTATCATAACTACAACCCGAGTGTTCCAGAAACTTGAGATGTTATTAAGCTATTGCAACAAGGCGGTACATAGCTCGACTGCCAACGAGCTAACACCAAAAGGGAATGAATTCGTGACCCCGTCGGTCGCAGGCTTGCCCATTACGCTCTGAACACTATAGACTTATTAACGAGCGCTAGACAATGACGTTAATGCTATTAAGAGTGGCCGCAATCAACCGACCGCCTATAAATGCCTGCACTTTGTCCGTTGCCAGACAATTTACTGTCCATTACATTCATTGTACTGGATAATCTGATATCTAGGAATTAATTTTCGTATACAATTACTATGGCCTTATAATTGCAGTGTTCATATGTGGATGTAGATTTGCTTAATGAAATACTAGCAATTATTTACTATTGGGTAACTGTAACTTGAAACAATTGATCAGACAATGACGGAGGTGACATATAAAAGCAGAAGAATTCTTCTTTTTTTGATTCTCGATTATGTATGTGAATAGCAAATAGAACGCAGACGACAGACTCGATGTATTTTATAGCTTGAATGTTATTCTCCCACGGCATATAAATTACTAAGCAAAAGATTAGCGGACACAGTCCTTTTATGCGCCGTCGCCCATTACCCGATTCATTTGCGGCAAGACAAACGTTGTATTGGGGGCGAGCACAAATTTCGCCGATACCGATCGTTCTATCGTACTAAGACAATGGTTATCCCGATAGACGGCAGATAGCGCCCCAACCTGATGGATGCAGCACGCTTGCCAGATATAATCTTATTCGTGACGTTAAACTCGTGTGCACCAATTATTATTCAATATCTCGAAATTCTGCTTTATTAGATCTAACAATATTGGGTTATAGGACGTTCAATAGCTAGGGTCCGGGTCAAGTGACAATCGAATTCGACACGACTTTAATTGAATAATGGTTTTATTGTACGATGACACCGATGAAATCATTCCTGACACTATCGGCATAATAATGAAACGACATTTAGGGCCTGTACCACCACTGGCTCGGCCAGAGGCTCGGATAGATTAAAAATGACGTCACTGACAGATAAGGTAACAAAATCAGATATTTCCATCGCATATTTTACAAGTTGGATTGTTATCAGACAATTTACAATTTGGTGGGACAGGTCCCTATATTCGAGTATGTAACAGCGTCTTAAATGATAGAACCACGCTTAAACACCGAATTCCGATCAAATTTTGACGTCTGTCAATGAATGAATTGATTGAAATGAACGAATGAATTTCCACAAATAGAAAGGAAATAGGTACAGAGATGACAGATTCGATGTCAACCACCGTTACAGTACAAGTAGGTCGTAGACTTGGTTAGGAGGCGAGTAAATATCTACATTACTAATTATGATAACTGTAGGTATTTGATATTAAAATTGAACGCAAATACGCATGAGTAATTTCTTGTATTTGTATATATAATTCTATATAATCAAGAAATTTTTTCCATATATTTTCCGAAACACTTGTACAACATGTTCTTTTTCCTCCTTGATAAATTCGCGATAGAATTTTTTTTTATTTCTTTATTTCCAAAATATTATTATATTATATATGGTTACGTAAGTCATTCCCGCCAAACCATTTACGTGGTTTACAGGCGTCGCACCTTTTAGTCATTTCTACATATTAGCATGCAAAATTACAATGAAATAAAGAAAAACATAGTATACAAATCAAATGAAAAACAAAAAAGTTGTAAATACAACAAAAAAACCCTTTTTTTTATGAGAGAGGGGGGCAAACGAGCGGCGGGAACACAGAGGTGTTCAACGACGCCCATGGACATCCGCAATACCAGGGAACTACAGTTGCGTTGCCGGCCTTTGAGGAGATTGTAGGCTCGCTTCTTGAAGGACCCTAAGTCGTACCTTAACTATTTTTATTTTATTTTATATGAAATTATGTAAAGAATGAAATATGAACTTTGATCTTAATTACAGTAATAACAAATTTCTTAGTTTCCTTTTTACGGAGGCCCTGCTGATTGCTGTTGTGTTAGTTATAGGTTTTAAGAATTTATTAATATACTAGCTGCTCTCTTGCGGCTTCATCCGCGTGAAATTATAAAAAAATTATTTCATTGTTTACCTACATTTGACAAATTATCAATTGCAAATGTCAAAATAACATGACATGATGACCAACCATGGCAATCTTGCTTCCTTGATGTTGGCAGCAACTTATGGCCTCTTTCCCACATTGGGGTTTTTATCCAAAATATTTACCCCTAAGTTTAATGGCGTGAAAATATATAGCCTAAAGCGTGACGTAAGTGTAGGGCTTTTTATTAAAAAAAGAATTATTCAAAAATATGCTGTAATTGCTGACATCTTAGGCAACAAAGAAGTGTGTGTTTACGCTTTATTATATTAATCTAGAAGTATAGATTTAGGAACTACAAATTTTTAAGGGCGTTCACCATAATAATTCTTCGCTCTGACTTCGCGGAGTCTACCTGCAGCGGCAGCCCTAGTGTTATAACCTAATATATGTATTCGTACTAATATTTCGGGAGTGGAAACAAGCAGTAACTGTTTTATCGACCAATAGTTGAAGTCGATAAAATCACAGAAGATATCTACTATATAGGTCGAGGAATGCATTTATTTCCTGCAAGATATCTTATCTGTACCATTTCGTTAGTTATAGTGTAATTAACAGAATGAACGCAGTTGTAAATCACTAGTTTGTCGGTAGTGTATCAATGACCTGTGCTAGTTATGATAGTTTCACACGAGGGTAACACAGGGAAGTGTAACAGTAGAACAGAACAGTACTCAGAGAGAACAGTATTGTTTTGACACTTATCCTGTATTCATGATAAAACTCTGATGAGAGTTACTTCCTAGTGTGGTTTTTCACTGCTCTGCCTTACTGTTCTGTCTATGTGCGAAAAGGTATAAATAAAGTCAGTTTCAATTACGGAAGATTTATCAAGTGGGTTATTATTGTTTGTCGACTTACGTTTAATGGGTGGAGCTCTTGAAGTGATGATCATTCAGGTCGCGTTGCCACCTGCGATAAAAAATGTTCACATTATTAATGCGATAATAATGATTATTACTTTGTAGGTTAACGGTTAATATTTCTAACTGTTACATATTGAATCCTGGTTTTCATTACTACATGAAATTGGCATTGAGATCTCGGTATCCGGTGTATAGACATGCTACGACAGATAGGTGCACAATAAGTGAAAGGAATTAGTGAATTTGATGAAATAGAGACACTTTTAACCCTGCCTTTTTCTATCCTCTCTTTTTCATGGGTGGCCCGAAAAGAATAGTTTTCCATCATATTACAGATCTTTTTAAGGTACTACTTTGCAACAAGCTTGAATGCGCAAGGAAGTGTGAATTTCTTTATTACTTTATTATTCTATTGTGTTTTTTTTTTCGAAGACAATAAAACCCTAAACAGAGGCGTAAAAATGTACATCCCGAGACGCGCGCGTCGACTGAGATGTGAAGATTGCGAATCTAATTTTATCTCGATACGAGATCTCCACGACCGGCCGGGACGCCGCGCCGGGACGTTGGGACGCCGAGAGATGGCGACGCACGACAAAAATTAAAATAATGCAACTCTGAATTATGAGGCATGCCAGAGAACTATACCGCGGATATAGGTAATGTTGATACAGTGGTTCCCAAAATGAATGGTAAACTCATCAGGGTTTTACGAAACAGTATTAACTGAACTGGCAATCTATCTCGGCTTAAATAAATTCACAAATGAACTATCTATTTTTTGGTCGAATTGTCTGTTGAGAGTGAGACTAATAGTAGCTTTTCAGTTAATAGGGGTGACAGTATGTTGCCAGAATATACCAATATTGTCATCAAAGAAACCAGGTTAAGAAAATTTTACAGCACGCCGCATTATTATTGCAAAGATTAGATTCTAATTTTACATTCCTTCCACTTAGGGTTTAGTTGACAGAACCCTTAAAAGTTTAGGAACCACGCTAAGACAAAAGCGTAATACCGCCGCATCAGCGGTATCTTCGCCCATGCGATCCGCTCAGATAGTCTACGATCGAACCGATATGGTTTTGTTCGTGATTTATTTTCGACCGCTGCCATATAAGTAAAGTGTACATGTATACTGCAACAATGGTTCACGGCTTTAGATTTACTGAGCTCGATTTTATAGATAAAAGTAAGGTGGATCCGGGGAAACGTACAGCCTGTTTAACATGACATTAGCTGACTGAACTCACGAATACGATGTAATACGATACTTAGCTTACGATAATTTCTCTTAATTGCACAATTCTCTACAGTTAAAGGTCGTATTAAAGTTTATTATAGGTTAGAAATGCAGTATTTGTTTCGAGGTTCCTTTATCCTCTTTTTGTCGAGCTTATTCGACACAAATGGTATTCATAAAGTACTTTATTCTACTACCATAGTTTAGAAATCAAACACCACTACAAATCGTATATTTTCTCGTCTAAGAATAAATCTGCCACATATCTTGCTGCAGTGATGACATAATGAAAATGGTCTAAGATAGAAATCCTAAAATTACAAGTCTTTCGGTTTTCTCTCAGATATGCGACAATCGCGTTCCACGATCACTACAGATTACTTTAATTGTTGTAACCCTAGGAGAATGGGATTTAATGACGAGAGTTGAGCGTGTGACATCTCAATCTGACTGCGCTTTGTAAAATATCAACAAAAGAACACTTCATTGAAATTTACAATCACGTAAATTGTTATTAAGAGCGTCGGTGGCTCAGTGGTTTACTTGACTTGTATTGTACAGGTCTTTGGTTCGAATCCCGCCGCCATGTACCAATGTGATTTTTCTATTTTTTCGATTTCTCATATGTACATAATTTAGCCTACTTTCTTACGGTGTAGGAAAAACATCGTTATACAACCTGCACATATCGGCGAAGAAATTCAAAGATCAACCAACCCGCAGTTGGCCAGCGTGGTTGACTATGGCCTAGTCACCCTAACTTTAGGGTAGGCTCCGAGGCCCTCGGTGGGGACGTATAGTGAGCTGGTGATGATGATGAAATTGTTATTACAATATGAAATTTAAACTGTAAGCTTAAAGAGTAAATTAAAACGAAGGGTCTCCTTTAATGAGCAGTTAACGAATCTGAGTTAGTTAATGAAATGAAGATCAGTAATTTATGCCATTAACACACTTTTGTGTCAATTAACCTTGATTCCCTCACTAACAGTATGGGTGCACTTTAACAATTACGAATCACAAAAAACTTTCTTGGTGGTCAAACAAAAATCAATTCTACAGTAATATAAATAGAGATTAAATTTCATCTAATTCGAGATGATCACAAGCTTTTCATAACAAACAATAAAGTGTCCATCAATCATGGACGTTGACGGATAATGAACGATATGCATATCGCTCACTACAATGTAATATTTCGATTTGTAATTAAGTTTCTCATACGAATCATATCAGTTATATATAGTATGCTTCGGTTATAGTCGTAAATCAACAATATTTATTGCCAACATGAGGCCTAAGTCCAACTATCCAATCACCTATACAATTTATTTTACAAATGTTTTTGTTAAGATTATTCGGCAAATCACGGTACACAAATATTAACAATGTAAAGGAAGAAATAAAAAGGGAAGGTAAATGAGGCAGAAAGGAGAATGTCCCCTTTCCGTGCATTCCCTCCTCTGTCTGTTAAAAGTCGGCAACGGATCTGCTAGTAGAGGTAGGCAATGGCCGCTTGGCTATTTTGACAAATTCAAGTTTTCAAGTTTCCGATTGTTCGTTTGCCCGTATTTTAATATAAAAAAAAAAACAAATGTTAAACTAAAAACCATACAGTATTAATTATTAAAACCTCATCTCCCCTACCTTATTCTACTTCCGTAGGGTCGGCGCACCGGGTTTTCGTCCTCCAAATAACTCTGTCATCCGTCATCTCAGTCATCACTCCCTTCTTAATCATGTCACCTTTCACGCAATCCTTCCATCTCTTTCTAGGTCTACGTCTACCGGTGTACCTCCACACTCATAACTAACACAAATTATTAAAACCTAACATCTATCTATTCATATAATAAAATTGGACTGTCTGTTTGTAATATCAAAAGAAAAATTCGAAAAAGAAATTTTTTTTTGTCAGTCTATCTGTCCGAAATCCGCGTTTGTTCCGGGTAATCTCCAAAACGGCTGTGCCGATTTCGACCTGACTTTCACTGAAGGGTAGCTGACATAGACGGGCACATTACAGGCTACTTTTTAATATTGCGTGGACGAAGTCGGGGACAACAGCTAGTTGTAAATACAATACAATCATTACAGCATACGTTACGCTGGCGCTTGGTCGCCAACTATGCGTGACGCCGGTGCCAAAACTGTAACG
>LD688936.1:2366708-2377472 GCA_003118335.3 Papilio memnon
TGCCGACCCTCCGTAAGGGATAAGGGCAAGTTGATGATGATGAGTAGAATTTTCTGAGGACGCCAGTTATGATTTGAATAATATAAATAGTTTGATATTGCTTGATTATATAGACTTTTGATGTTACTTTTGCATTACAACTCATACCGGGTTCAGGTTAATAATAAAACTGTTAAATCATGAATCTCCAGTTTTTTTAAAGTGTCACTTGGTTTATTCAGAAATAGCAAAAACATTTCACACGCTAGAAATCCTTTTGAATAACTTAAATATCACTTTATGCACATAAAGTAAAATATGGTATGGAGGTATACATTTAGGTCGTATCTAGTAATAATAACACAAGGTACATTGTTAACGTAAAATAAGTCAGCAAGAAGTGGATAAGGTTAAGAACAAAACGTCGTTAAAGTATCAGATACTCTACAACGCTGTATCGATATGATATTCCAAAATCGCTACATCTACATCGTTAAACTGGATAATAACACAAAACGACATAAAGCCTGTTTCATATTAAACATTTCAATGCGCATGATAGGCGAGCGCGAAGAGCAAAACAAAAGCATTCATTTCACGGACACTAAATAAAATTAGCTTCAAGCTGACACAGTAACAAAGCGGTCTCAATAATTCGCATCGAACGAGCTAAACGACCAGACGCACCACATTAATCACACGTTCGGATATAAGCACCTACGTTCAATGGTGATTTAATGAAAATATAAATTGCTGCGGTAATGCAAGATTCAATTCAGTTAATATGCAATCTGTATGCTCGTGTTGGACGGATTTCCGAACGACGAAGGTGGAATCAAAAGACGTCAGTTTAAAATTTCTCTAGAAAAGCAATTACAATTCAATTTTCTATGAGGCGCTGCATGTGGGGGCTATCATTGTGGAGATGAGCATCATTCAGCAGATGGGCTGTGATTAAACTGAGATTTGTTGCTTGCTTCACAAACTATATTAACTTTGCATCATAATGTACAATGACGAATAAAGCATCAAATTTTGTATTCGTTTTACAACTCCCGGCCATAACGTAGTAATAATACTTATGATTTATTTTTAGGTTTCAGCAATAAATACAAGATTTAAAAAATCAAATGAGACGCACCGATAAATTCACACTAACATGATATACACAAACATGTCATCTTTAATAGAATAGTAGTGTCCTGTCAACTAGCAGATAAAACATAAAAAGCAAATATGGCGTACGCCATCGTTAGTAACGGGACACGGTCATCCATTCGCTCCGGCGCGGCGTCCACGATAAGATTCGCGACGGGATCGCGCCTATTGAGGGTCGTTACGAGCCTCGCGCTAGATGATCGATAATAATGGTAATTTCGCCTCCAACACGTGTAGCATCGCGATCGTTTCCCGCCCTATTAGGACTCGCGAAAGCGATGACAGATCGACCGTGCGACTTTGCAGCGGTAGTGGATTGTGTCGCCTTTATTTGTATCGATTGGCGTTTGCGCTGTTATTCGTAATTTTACATGACGTTCACATTTAATTTCTATTTTTGATAATAAACAAACCGACACTGACACATGCCTGGACATGGTAACACAGGTGAAACGCGCAGACATTAGACTCGCAACACTGGCGCGTATTTATGCGACGCGCCTCCCCACGTCCCATAATGGCAGCACAATATCACAATACCGCGCAGATTTATGCGCCTGCGCATCGCACGCGGAAATCCCTCCGTTATTTACCGCTGGCGAGGCAAACGCGGCAGATTTATCGGCGTGGAGCAGGGACGATCTCGTTTCCCCTAGAGAGTGCACATTGTAAATCCAACGACGTCGCGCTATGATCTAAGTCGCTGTGATACTGTTATGTCGTGCTTTATGGGGTGACGTTTTACATAATGCTAAGGTTGCGCTGGTGTTCATGATTATAGGTCCATTGTCGTGCTCGTCGAACCAGTGGCTGTATGTCTATTTTTTAAATAGAAAAGACAGTAAAGCATATCATATTTTAAACCTATGCATACCTAATTGTTGCTTGTTTTATAAGCTGTGATTTGGCATACCTAGTTTGAAAAGTATAATAAAAAAATTGGACTGAATCGTATTTGCTTTTATACCCCTCATTTGAAGTGTCGGTTCACTTGCAGTTTTTTTTTTTTATAATAAAAGGGGGCAAACGAGCGGCGTGAACACCGAGGTGGTCAACGATGCCCATGGACATCCGTAACACCAGAGGAACTACAGATGCGTTGCCGGCCTTTGAGGAAATAATAGGCTCGCTTCTTAAAGGTACTTGCAGTTCAAGAGGTATTCATCATGCACCATAGGATCGATAATATACTTTAGTGTCAATGGTACAATAATGGACTTTTTTTAGGCTTTCATCTTAAAGCACTAGCCGGTTATAATTAAGAAGGCGGCAAGCGCGTCCCGGTCTATCCCGTCGTTATTACCCTGTATGATATTACACACCATCGTTTGTCAAGAGCGGAACACGCGTCACTTTGCTCCGTTGTTATTAATTTCATTACGTTGTTAATCAAATTCCTGCCTTGAGTGTACTACGCTTCCCCTCTCAGTTTGCATTTAAGTATACATACGCATTAATATTGAATATTAAATTAAAACTAGTGGACATAAGAACGTTGTCTTTCTCTTGTGTCTGTTATCTTTTCCGCTGCTGAAACATCTTGTTGAAAGATTTGATTGTTAACGATCGTATTTTCAAAGCTTGATATTATTTTTAGGGGTGTAATAATTGTGGCTATTTCCATTACCTGTGAATTTGATATGCAATTATTTAAGTGGATTTGTGATAGTCTTAGTTAAATCATTGAATAAATTAATAAGCATGCTTTTAATGAAAAGACAGAATTATGATAATTTACAACGTAATCGGCGATAAAATGACGTTATATTGTGTTTATTTATACATTTGCGAGGATGTTTGCAAATAAAGACATATTTGATTATAAAAATTGTGTATATCAAATATTCATCGACATCTCCAATATCTGTTGATGGGGAAAATTATATTCATGTTCCAAATATCGAATGTATTCAAGAATAATAATAATAAAATTGATAAAGCATAATACATTTTATAGTATCGCTAATATGACACACGTATAAAATACTGTTTTAGTATGCTAATACAATGATGTCAACAACCGATAACATTTCATTTAGAAGAATTCTATGTATAATAAAAAAACAAGACGCTACTTCATACTGTGACGATTACGATTCAAAATCCGCAAAGCATCATATAAAATTAATTCAGTTTAACTGGTTTAGTAAAATTCGACAATACAGTCGTTAGACATGCTGTCTTACTCTAATAAAATACAATAACTGGGAAGGTGTCAAAGTGCGTTCTAAATCAGACAGAGGTGTACTGCAAGCGAGCGTCAGCCAATCCACCGTCTCATAACCGGCTCATCCATCATCCGGGTGCGTCGAGCCGGACGCATTGTCCGGATTGTACCAGATTGTTCCGGATACACGCGCGCCCCAGCACCGTCTGACTTATGACCGCATTACCGCAACAGCGAGCTTGACGCGCGTCCAATTATTAGACATAATCTATTTGCCCGTGTAAAATATGAATGAACCGGCCACAACCCATTAATATGCACACATCCTACTCCGGTCACATTGAAGGGAGATAATATTCCCGGCGAATAAATCGTGGACGCGCAACGCCGTCTAACAAATGAACCGGCCGCGGGAGAAATATTGCAAAAACGCTTTAAAATATGGCCTACATTGTTACGTGTCATCTCAGACTATTGAGTTACAATATCTAATGTCAGCCGTTGTTGTTATAAGTAGAAGAGATTTCCTTAATTTGTTCTTGGATTACTTTAAATTTTAAGGTACATTTACAAGGTATATCTATACTTTTTAATAGTGTTTACTTGACGCAATAACTCGAAGTTACATTATGATAACTATTACCAAATTTAAGTTGGCATAAGCTTTTAAGTCTAGCGGGAGATAGATCAAGGGTCTTGAAAAATTGCCTATCCGCAATCCATCGTGCTTTTCATTTCTGCCTCCATTGGCAAGGGTTCGACGAAAACAATCAAGAAAAATACATCCTTCGAAGATCCCAATCAGGCGAAACAAATAGCATCAATTTATCTGGACTTCACGAAGCATGAACGTTATACGAATTTCTTTTCAACAAAAAAATGTAGACAAGTTATATCTTAATTTGCATACGTCCACAATACCATCGCTGGAGAATGTTGAAACCCATTCGGTATTTGAATAATGCCAAATTAATTCCATGCGCTGTCGCCTCATCGACAGGCGAGACAAGAAATATGTACTGTTAATTCTCTTTTGTCAAAGGTTCCCTAACTGGTCGGTGTGCTACGGCGTTTGTGTTATCGTCGACGATTTATTAAAATCTTTCACATCCGTGTCGTGTCGTCGAATTATAGACGTTTATTTCTAAATTGTGATTGCTTTTACCGATTGCGTTGGATTTGACGCTCATTAGAAGATGGTGCCATCAATAAAGGCGATAAATGTAATGGTGTTCTTTAACGTAATTCCACTACTGAGCTTCTTGAGAGAAAGCAACACGGTAACTCGCATGTGATAACTGACGGACATTTACCAATAAATGTTTACTTTCCTTGTTATTAAGAATTTAAACGTACTTATCTTACTAATAAATAATAATACAATCCACTCATTGCGCCATTACTTTCAGGATTAAACAAAACTCAGGTTATATCTATTAATACACACGCAACTCAAGTTTCTGCATATAACGGGTAAGAGCCAATTACTTTCACCTATTAATAATTTAGGTATCCATTCAAACCTTCATTGGTTGGAGATAAACAGACATAACATAAGTTTTATTTTAACATAAAGATTATTCACATTTAGAAGTTAATACTAACGACACCAATGGGCAACGAGCTACTCAACTCAGGTAACGAGTATGCAACCAAGGCAATAGCAATGAACTCCGAAGAACGCTCGATCAACGTAATTAGGATTAATGTCCGAAGTTAGTCCAAGTTAGCCGATAGAATGAATCATGATGCGGGCAGCTGACGAAATATCGCCGGACAGGGGACGAGCTTAGCTACGGTACTGTCCCTTAATCAACATTACTTAAATCGATTAGAAAGAAACACTCGAAGATTTGCTTCGAGTGTTAATTCGTAGAAAGTAAGCCTTTGTCAGGACAAAAACTCGAAGCAAAGCACTTTCAACCATATGTTTGATTTTTGCATTGCATTAAAACAAATGGATATAAAAAAAACACCTATTTACCTCGATATTGTAAATTAACTTTCAATGCTGTTTAGTATATGAGAATATATTTAATAGTACTTTCGCAAATAAACCACGCAATTTATAAATGAAGATCCACAAAGATACTAAGCAATTTGTAACGCTTATAACTTAGATGTTAAGGGAGGACGGTGTCCAGCTACAGTAATCACTAAGCAGATTAAGCAACGACTTAAGTACAAAACCATTAATAAACAAGGCATTCGGATTTGAAGGCGCTTAGTTTACGAAAGCTTTAGAATAGCGTTAATTATTTATAAGATGTAAACAATTAATTCTATAAAGGACTATTAGCAGGCATTATTTATGCAATCGATAACAAAACTTCCGCAAGATTGTGTTTGGATCAGATATTAGAAATCTATCAATCAACAAATAAGAAAAACGCTACACAACACTTAACTCAAACAAATTGCAATTAAAATATACGAAAGTCCTTATACTCGTACTGTTGAAAGAATTTAGGTAAGACTACGTTTAGCTGTGAACTGAGCTGAAGATGTTTAGGATGAAGTAAAAAGTATTGGAGTTTAGCATGTTATTCCGATTGTTAAAAACCTCGGCTCAGGCTACGGTTAAAGCAATCTAAGTGCGTTCTTTGATGGTTCCATTATGCTACCATCTACTCTATTTAACCAATGTTAAGCTTATTATCTATATCTATATTAATATAATAAAGCGTAAACACACACTACTTTGTGGCGTAAAATATCAGCTATCACAGTATATTTTTGAATAATTCTCTCTTTAATAAAAAGCCCTTCACTTACGTCAAGCTGTAGGCTATATATTTTCACGCTACTAAACTTAGGGGGTAAATCAATTGGGTAAAAATCCTATTGTTGGAAAGGGACTATAAGCTACTAGCTGCCAACATCAAGAAATTAAGATTACAATGCTTTGTCATCATGTCATATCATTTTGACATTTACCATTGATAATTTGACAAAAGTAAACAATAAAATAAAATATTCATAATTTGCGGATGAAGCCGCACGGGAACAGCTAGTGATGAAATATTTATAAGTATGTGTCATACAGTTTTGCGTAGAACAAGTTTTATAAACCGTTATTTTCTTGGCAAAGCTCTGTTATTAGTTGTAGACATAACAATATTTTAATATCTTCGAGATGCGAAATTCAATTAATAAAATAATAAATATAAAGTACAAAACAATCGCTTCAATGATATAACTAAATACAAATTCATTGTCCCAATAATTTATCTCTCATGATAGTACTAAATACAACAGGAAATGAATAGAACATAATACTTGGACGTAATAAGTAAAGTTAATCGCATCTTATAAATCTATGGACTATAAAATCCGTTCTGTTCAAAAATAACTCCATCTGTAATCTTAATAACAAATCTAGTGTATAGATTTTCTCACAGTCCTATTACAAATTGAATCGATATTCAATTAATCTGAATTTATAACTGGAGCTCGTGAGGGCAGGGCTATAAGCGGTTTATAGAAATCTGATTTTTAAGATGTATTGCGCAAAACCATGCACGTTTGATAAATAACGGTTATGAACCATTCGTGGTTTTAGCTGAAACTGTAATCTGCTGTTGTCACAAGGTTCCGCGATGTATTCTAACAAATAGGTGGAAATAAATAATAATTTCTACTATTAATATGCAAACATAGAGTTACAGTAAAGTTAAATAAAACTAAATAAAAAAAAATGTTGAAATTTTCGTTTAATTTTCGCAATTACACTACGATTATTATTTACTAGCTGTTGCTCGCGACTTCGCCCGCGTAAAATTAATAATTAATAAAAAATATAGCCTATGTTACTCACAGATAAATTACCTTTCTAATGGTGAAAGAATTTTTGAAATCAGCCCAGTAGTTTTTACGTGAATCGAATACATACAAAAATACAAATCTTTCCTCTTTATAATATTAGTATAGATGATATTGCAACATTCAATGAAAGAGCAAAATTTATGTCAAATTCAGCACAACAACTAAATTAATTGAACACCGGTGTTAAAACGACTAATTCCAATTAATTTTATTGCACGGCATTTCAAGTACAAAAGCGGATTATAAATTTGATAGTAAATAAACGTTATTTATATGTATTTGTATGGAACGTTGGTGGGAACGCCCTAGGACACACCTACAGCGTCTACCCCGCTATCAGCGCGGCGCGATGTTATGCCCGCTATCAATCTTGATAGATATTGTAAATGTGCTTGTCGAAATCCGTACGCTGAGATTAATTATTTTGTTTACGAAACCGTTCCTTATTGAAATAACACTTAAATAATAGTTGAGAAATTGATATTCTTGATAGATACCAGTGAGTTTTAACAATTAATTATCAGGGAGCTGTTATTGTCTTTGTCTTTCAACAAGAGTGAAGGAGATAGCAATAGGTAAAAATAAAAAAATGAAGAATGTCTAAGTATACATAACCTCGCGTATGCATTTCTTGTTAACCGCAAAATGTATCCCAAATGGCGGTGCATAAATCGAGTAGCGAGAAAGAAGCGCACAAATAGCCACGACTGCCGGCACACAATTTCTAAAACAAACCCGTATTGAAGATTATTCCACTACCGTTACCGGGAAGAGCATACCCACAACATGGCCCCTACTATTTGCTATACCAATTTAATTTCTTCAAACCAAAACTTTCATTTTATAGACCAAAGGACACATTTTATGCTATTAATAGAAAATTTCAATATAAAAATTCATAATTGTCTAAAAGATGATATGCGTAAGAAGGGTATAAATTGACATGACCTGATATTGACATATCTAAGAGCAATTTTATCTTATTTTATATTACAACTAGCTTTCGCCCGCGACTCCGTCCGCGTGGAATTAAAAAAAAAACAAAGTGAGTAGCCTATGTGTTCTTCCAGACTATCCTCTACATCTATACCAAATTTCATCGAAATCCGATCAGCCGTTTAGGCTACAAACTCTAACAAACATCCATCCATCCATCCATCCATCCATCCATCCATCCATCTAAACTTTCACATTTATAATATTAGTATGATAGTATGATTTATATATTAATACGAATTGTAACAGCCACCATAAACACAAAGAAATGTTTATTTACAATATTACCTTCATATGGAATGGATTTTAGCATATTTACTTTTGAACTGCCTTCATCAAATGGTAAACATAAGACGTAACAAAATGAATCTTGTCAAATCAGGTAAAATTAAAATATGATGTCGGCTTGTCTTTTACAAACATTATAAGCAAAATCCCACATAAATCTTATTTTTACCTGAAAAGCGACTATTTTATTGCCATCTACATCAATCTTTATTCACGTTAATCCGGTATAACAACTGATGGTAACACCTGATAAATCTACACAAAATTTGAATTGCGCAAAAATCTAGGCTGGTAAATTGCATACGTTAAAACCGCACATAAATATTTTATGTTAACAAACTTTTAAACAGATTGGCACATATCAATTATGTGTAGAACGTTCTAGAGGGATATACAAAAACACTTTTATTAACATCGTTGTTCCTGCGATGTAATAGTGGAAGCCCACTGTTAAACAAATGGTAACCACATCGAAAAGGCTGTAATAGACATGTTCAAATCGAAACATTGAAGACAGGTACCGCAAAAAATAGGGCGATAGCGTGTTTGCGGTGCGCATTATGCAGGCGTGCGGCACGACGGCGACACGATCACGGTACGGCAACGTTACCCGCTACCGCATACAAAGTGACTCGTCCCAACAAACAATACTCAAGTCTATATTAGACCCAACAAGAACCATGTATGTGGTTCTAGAACACAATAGACTAAACTAAACTGATGATCCTAACCACCAAGTTTAAAGTATCAAGCTAAATCATGTTAGCAAAACTATGAAGCCAGCCACACACCTTCAGTTTTAACAAATAAACTTTACAGTTAAAACCAACGTGTGTAGAAAAAACTGAAAACTAAACAGTGTAACTGACAGTTAAAATGTTGCTTACTCACGTCGAACTGCATAAAATATTACTTCGCATCAAATCACATTATCACAAAATAATTTCATAACTTTAGAAAGTTATCACACTTACCATAATATCATCACGGGATTATTCTGAAACAAAAATATGAAAAATGTTATATTACTGACTGGACGGTGTTTCGGGAGAAACGCACGGCTTCACCAGAGTCCAAAGATGCATGCATAGTAGGTGACAATAAAGCATTAACAGTATAGGAAGTTATTAAGCAAGCAATCTCCATGCAAATAACTTGAGCGTGTCTTTAGGGGTCCATTAAAGCGGTTATAGTCTCTCAAACCTCGCACCTTTGACTACATTACAAATAGTTTAACTATTATTGCCACTACATTTAATAGCTTTAGTGTTTTTAGGCTTTAATGGAACATAAAACGTACCATATTATAGAAAATAGAATTGCAACCTAACGACTGGGTGGCCTAGTAATGAGCATACTGGCAAGTAACAAGCTTGTCTTGTCTTTACTAATAGAAAAATGTGTATCAGAGTAATTTTATTAAGAAGAATGAGGTTACAGTAGCTTGTGACGATTAAAATAACTAAAGAAAAAAGTATCACCGTGAAATAGCAGTCGCGTTTAACACGATGAGCAGAAATTTGTATTATATCATATTTAAATTAGCCATATCAATGGTAAAGTAATACAATAGGAAGTTGTGTTTTTTATACACGATATTATAATAAAAAAAAATCGATATTTCAAGAATTTATAACAAAGCAATGAAACGATAAATAATCATTACGTAATAAGAGCTATCAATTGACTAATATACGAGTCTGAGAAGCACCGGTCACTGACCACTTATAAATAGCTTTAGATTTTTACTATAATGAAATCATGGATTTTTACTGTATTTTAAATGTACTAGGGCAAAGTAACATTCAAATATCGCTATCGCTAATCGAGAAGTCAAAATTGTGTAAAACTGACAATAACTATCTAATCGGTTTAACATAGGCTATGTTTTTTAATTTCCCGCGGGCGAAGTCGCGAGCAACAGCTAGTTAGTTTATAATAATACGAGTAGATATAGATACCTATAATATATTCTCTTTCTTCGCACCACAACTTCACCTATAAGTTGCATCAACTGACTTGAAAAATATTTACTTGATTATTGATAATTCAACTTGCGATTTTAATACTTATAAACTTGCAGTGAAGTTGTAATGCAAGCAGAGAAACAAAACACATATTGTATAGCTAACGATAAAACCCGGTAGCAGCAGCTTTACTTTATTAGCGCGCAATGAATTCTTATTTATTTTATTTGAAACGCCGTTGGCGCACGATCCTCTCACGAGTCAATCTAATAAATAGCTCTGGTATTACTTGAGATATAGTGGTAATAAGATACCCAGTAGCGAAATATGCGCCGGTAGCCGACGATAATGGCAAGTTATTGGTACCAGTGGCGCGGATAAAGG
>LD688936.1:2388351-2399145 GCA_003118335.3 Papilio memnon
AATCCTGAGAATGATTGAGAGAATCATCAATCAAATTTTACTCGATTATCGATTTCAAAATTGCAATTATTTTTTACAGAAAAAGTAAGAACTCTCAAACGATATTTCTTACCTCTCAATCTCTCTCAAACTATTCTGTAGCGATTTGCATAAAAAAGTAAAAAAAGGAAGGTGAGGGGGCCAACTTCACGAAGGTGTCCATCTGCATATCGTGTCCCACAAGTACCACTAGGTCAGTAATATATGACGCGTGTGTAAAAAGCAAGCAAAAACGGGAAATGTATAGTGACGCTTAAAGCAAGTTTATTATATTAACACCTATGATTAAAATCCATCTGAAGCAATGATCTGCTGACGTCAGGTCACGAATAATTTTTTTATAATTATTGTCCTAAAATCATATTTCAATATGGTCACCATGGCTAGAGATGGAAATCGGTACAGTTATTGAGGTCTCGCTCGGCTTCAATTTTTCGACAAGAGCTCTATCCTGTTCTAGTAATACATCCATGGATACTACACAAGGTACAAGAAATTCTATAGATGAACAAGGATATATGCCCCGGTGGGCATAAATCAAACTAAATTGATACCTCACTAGCGCCTTACTGTCAGCATCAAAAAGAGTGTCACATGATCTTTTATGTTTTACTATAGCGGAAACAGGGCGAGAATCAATATAATAGTTGATATTAAATTTTCGATATCATCTGCAAATATCATATAACCAACTTTTTTCCTACTATAAAAATATTTTCATACACCAGCGGTCCGCCAGAGTTACTGGAAATTTTCCTTTGTGTAAATTTCTTATGTTTGGTATTTTTTTATACAATAAGGTGGCAAACGAGCACGCGGCCACCTAATTCCGCCGAAATGGCGAAGCTACCGCTGCCCATAGACATTCGCATTAGCAGATGGGTTGCCTACCCTAAATCGACGGAGAAGGAGACGTACATAAGGAGGATTTTTCCCCTTCCTATGCGTCTCCCCCACCGTCAAATCCACTTTTCCATCCAATCATTTCCTTATAAGAAAAGTGTAGAACGGGAAAGGGACTAAAGTTGGGCCTCCGGCACCACACTCATCAGACGAAACGCGGAATGGCTTCCGCTTCACGCCTGTCTTCTGTGTGGTCGTGGTATTGCACCGGGCGAGCCGACCCATTCATGCTAAAATGTTAAAGCGGGCTCTACCACTGTCGGTATGATTTAATTATAATCTTGTCAATCACCCTGACGTTTCTCTACAATAACATATTCTTATTATCCTTCACGATTTCTTCCAAAACCAATACCTATTAAAACTTGCGTTGTAATACAAAACAGATTTCAAGTATTATTGAATATTGGATACTAAAGTAATGCATTGCAAACATCCATTAGGCGTTTAAACGTGAAGGCATAAATAAACAGGTTCATGATTTACCATCGCAACCAAACTATACTAAACACTTCTCAGAACTACGAACGTAAAAATAGCTCAAATAAAGTAACGAATGTGCATGCGTCCAGGTCATTAAACGTGTCTAATATAATCGTTTTCGTTTACTAGGTGCATATGATCCATTAAGTCATTTGTGACCAAATCGGAAGAGCATAAAATAACGCATAATTGTAAAAAATATTTTACACTACCCCGAGGTTTTATTCAAAATTTTCTATCACATACCGTTTTTAGATGAAGACTTTATGTCCTGTTCTGCAGCATTGAATAAAACGTGTGTATTGTGCTTGTGCTAAAATATAAGGGTTATCGTTTCAGTCGTTAAGAGATATAAACGAAAGCTACGATAGACCTAAACCTTGATCTTTCTACTTATACTCAACTAACGTTTTGTTCTAATAACATATTATAAGAACTTTTCTTACTGGAGAAAGTATAATATAATAATTAAACCTAGGTTTAGCCATAAAGGGATTTTCATTCTTTAGTTTTGGCTCGCTTTTGGCTTTGTGTGAAACTTTTATTTGTGCGAAATTAATATTTTGATCAAATTGGACCAAAAAATTCAATTATTTACCAGGCGCTTAAAAACAGATAATAAGTACTTAAAAGAATAAATATTATTATCAGGTCGTTGATCGTAACATTTCCTTTATATTTTTTTTTGTAGCGTAGTGCAGCACAGAAATAGCATCCCGGGTGTCGCTGCGATGCCAGTAGACTCGCCACCGCCGCTCCCGGCTCCCGGCGCGTTTACTAAACTCCTTTGCTGTGATTTATAAAGTGTTTAACATCGATCCACTGCTCCAAGTGTCGCCAGTGATATAACCTCAAAAGTGATAATAATAAAGTGTAAAAAATATGACAACCAGATACAATGT
Organism: Papilio memnon; assembly: GCA_003118335.3. Lineage (NCBI taxonomy): Eukaryota > Metazoa > Arthropoda > Insecta > Lepidoptera > Papilionidae > Papilio > Papilio memnon. Next base: position 2,390,679 of record LD688936.1, read on the forward strand.
GATTGGAACAAATCCAAAGTGATTGTGAACCTTAAACGTATGTTTGTTAAGGGTGGATATGCCTTTACGATTTGAGAACAATTGAAGAATGATTGTATTAAAATAGTCGGTAATTTACGCACATCTGCTTTCATCTCACACAACCATCAGAATCTTAACAAGAAATGTATCAAGCTGTTTGTAATTTGACTAAGTTTATCATTAAATTATAAAGTAATAAATTCTAATTGATTCGCGATTAGGTTTTATGATAATTGAAGTAATTAATAAGCGTCACATATTTATTTTATTGTTAACTCTTAAATGTTCGTTCCAATTACTACAAAGTACATAAATTAGGTCGCGCGATCTTGGTACCCAAATCGGGTGGACAGGACAATATAAAGTTTGAATTTGATTTCTACCCACGACAGGTGTTAGTCTATTTGAATATTAGATCCAAGGTGCCATATAGTAGTTACTCATATAGTCTATAATCGTATGGGATTTAATTTGGTTTACTGGGCATCTGCGATTCACATCTTAACAAAAAAATATCGAAAAGTTAAGATTTAAAAAGAATGAAACACCAGCGACAGATAACGAGGTAACCAAAGACAGATTATAGTATTTTTATACATAGTTAAATAATAATAACAATGATCGCCGAAAATAAATCTTTGCCGATTGAATAACAGATTGTATTTGTCTAAAACCTTAGTCAAGACGTTAGGGATGATAAGGAATGAAAAAAAAGTATTAAGAAAATAACAAATGAAAGACGAAACAAAGAGGTTCAGGAGGTGACTAACATAGGGATCTCCATTTTCATCTAGGAATAAATACTTATTTATTACTGAGCAATAACTTTAAAAAAAATCCAAAATTCAGTATTATCTATACTTCTATACTAATATTATAAAGAGGAAAGATTTATATTTTGTATGTATTGAAATAACTCAAAAACCACTGGGCCGATTTTAAAAATTCTTTTACCGTTAGAAAGGTAGTTTATTTGTGAGTAACATATTTTTAATTATACGCGGGCGAAGTCGCGAGCAACAGCTAGTGTTCTATATTTTAGTACCATTTTATAAACGGTAACCCTAATTTAACAATGATCGCGTACGTGCAAACGATTTCCTTCAAAATGTCTATTTTCTTAACTTGTCCGAAGTTTGTGCCAGTGATTGAAAACATTTTGTGCGGTTTACGGTTAAACACTATTTGTATCGCGTTGGTACCTTTACGAATCATTAAGAGTAAAAGCTATACAAAATTACATTTAGATAAAGTGCTAAATAGTAAAATAATCTTAAGGTAACCATATTTTAAATAGGTGGACAGAAAGCGGTACTTTGCAAAGAGAAGAATCAAATCTATCTACACTTTGAACTTACTACGCTAAAAACAAACAATCTTGGCAGATTGACAGCTTCGAACTTGACAGAATTGGCATAAAGATGAAAGAGACTTATTATTACCGCACGTTAAATATGTGCCTATATTTGTCCGAACACAACACTGAGTTTGAGATCTTCAACTTTACAATAGTTTTGTGTTCATCAACTTGTAATTAGATGAAGTAAATATTTTGAATATGAAATTATAAGGTTAGGGGGTCCATTATCCGCGGTTCACACTTGGTCAGTAGCGCTCAATAACTGGTCTGAGAATCAACTGGCACAGTGAGTCCATACAATCTATGACTGGCCGGCACAACTATGCAACTGTGCTAGACAAGTGTGAACCGCGCATTAACGAAATATAAATTTTAGATACATTTAGATATAATGCGAATTGTAGCGTAATTAAATTATCTATGGTGCAGGTGCACATTCCGATGTCACATCAACGAGACATCCTTGAAGATTTGTTTCACTAAAATTATGCCATTATTTTTTTACATGTTTCAAAACGAATTACATCTTTAGCTTATATCATCGTTATATACAATTGACATACTTATAATTGACCAGAAACATACATCTGTATTATGGATTTTAACATTAAAAATTGGTAACTCAAGCCATAAAACCTAAACAAGCAAACAAGCTCAAGCATCACGTGTGGTTGAGAGTTATTTCAATAATTAATGACATAAAAGACCTAGTTACATTTTTCATTCGTTATATTCAAAGAGGAAATCATAATTCACTTTTTCGTTAGATATGAAGCCACTATATTTATATACGATGAACTTCCGGACTTATCGTCTTACGTTCCGAACGAATCGCATTTGGCACGTTCAGTTTCATTTATCTGATTATTACTTACATATTGTAAGACTAAGAAGTATTACACGGTGCAATCTGCATTTTACTACTAAAATGTATCAATGCCTCTCTATTTATTATTATATAAATTATTTCTTCGTAATGGGCGAACTCTGGAAATATTTTCATTTTTACCATTAGATAAGTAGATTGTGTGAACGAGAATATGCGTAAAATTGAGTAAACTCAAATATGACGGCTGATAGAGATGTATGGACAAGCAGTAGATACTGTGCCAACCTCCCGTAGGACCATTAGCATAAAGAGCTAGATAAAAAGAAGATATCAGTTAGATTATTAGACTATGACAAAAAATTTACGAGGCCACACATAAAATGAGTAAATTAATTACTCTGATTCATCGAATGCAAATGGAACACAAGTCATTATTATCGATAAGTGACGTCATCATATGACGTTAGAGCTGTAGTCTGGATCTGGAGTAGACATCAGCCCTGGCAAAAGGCCAATATCATTCACTACGTTTTCAATTGAAATGAGGACAGGGTGTCTTTCATTCGGCTAGTATTTAAGCTAGAAAAAATATTACAAACATATAGACAAAAATTACAATGGGTTATAATGAAAAAAACATAGAGATCTTTCTAATCCAGGTTCTCCAAAATATCGTCTTCTCAGTTTACTGCAGTATGTTGGCCCTGACCGCATTTAGTCATAATTGAAATTTGCGAATTTCATGCGATTTCGAATTTAACACTAATTTCCACTAATTTCATTAGTTAAGCTTTTATATTCATGCTGGAGTCAACAGTTTTAGGAGGGTTTGGTTCCTGGCTGGGACGCGGAAGTATGCAGTAGCGTTCCCGTGACCCAGCCACAGGCGCACAGAAGGAATACAGCTGGGTTTTTAGTGGGTATTCCGGCCATTCTGCCATCTTCTTGGCCGGCGAGTCCCACATACCCCCTCCCTGGTAACTAAATATCGGAGGGGGGATGCGTAAAGGCATTTTCCCAGCGAGAAAAAAAAAAGGAGGGTTTGGTTAGCACCTATCTAGCGATACCTTATTTCACGAGTTTCACTTTTTTTCAGGGGTGACTGCTGATTTAGAATCTAGATTCTAGATACAAAAATGAATAACGGCACAAGACGCGCCTTAACTGGCTCAATACACAAAATAAGAGAATTTGAACTGGAGAAAGTAAGTGTTAAAGACAGGTTTTAGGTATAAACAAAAAATACTGCAATAAAATTAAGTTCTGTTTTAGGTATGTTTGGTCGAAGAATTCGACATACTTCAAATAGTAGGCGAAGGATGGTTCGGGAAAATACTTCTAGTGGAACATAGGGCTTCTGATACAGAGATAGTTCTAAAAGCTTTACCAAAACCTTACGTGTCTATCAGAGATTTCTACAGGGAATTCCATTATGGTCTCCATTTGAGCGCACACAAAAACATTGTTACCACATTCGACGTTGCGTTCGAGACCGCCGGCTTTTACGTATTCTGTCAGGAATACGCACCTCTAGGTAAGATATAGCCGGCACTTTGAAACGATTTGTTCGCTACTTAAAACATCATTTGGCTGAAGCATTACATTACAATGTAAGCACCCACGGCTCGAACGAGACAAATTCAAAACTAAACTGTTTCTTGCAATCTTTACGTGTTGGCTCGTGTCCAAAACACCTATTTGAAAGAACATTAGAGCTAGACCGTTTGCAATGTCCGACCTCATTCTCATCGAATTTTATTTCTCTCTCGATTTTTTTTATTTCGTTAACAATGGTTTAAGAAAACAATAATGTGGCATACTGTTTTTATACAGCCAATAAAGATAATTTAAGAGTGATGTTTCAACGTTGAATAATATAAAAAAAATCGTTTCAGGGGACTTAACATCGAATATGCTTGATACAGGAATCGGCGAAATCCACACAAAAAGAGTAGCAAAACAATTAGCAGCTGCACTTGAACATTTACACCAAAGGGACCTTGTACACAGAGATGTAAAATTAGACAATATTCTTATATTCAAATCCGATTTTTCACGTATAAAGCTATGCGACTTTGGTGAAACGAGAAAAGTTCAAGCCGTTGTGAGAAGAAGAAATGAATGGCTGCCATATTCACCACCCGAAGTATTAAAACTGTCAATGGACAGCAGCTACAAGTAATAAATGTTTTATCTTTTAAGTAAACTTTATTGGCATCAATTGTCTATTGTTCTACTCGCTTCTATGGGTTGAATGCATTATCCAAATAAACAGTGAATTGCATACATATTACGTCAAACTACAGAAAATATTTTGAGATATAATCTAAATAATAGGTGATGTAATTCATTGTTGATTATAAACTTTTCTTGTTTGTTTCAGAGCACTTATTAGTCATGATATTTGGCAGTTCGGTATAGTTATCTTTATTTGTCTCACAGGATGCTTGCCTTGGCAGAAAGCAGCATTCGACGATCCTAGATATGTAAGGTAAGCAAAAACATTTACATACGTAAAAAAAAACAAAACAGCATATGTTTTAATTCTATTGACGAGTCTTTGAGTCTCGGTGTGACTATCGTCGACGTGATACATATCTTATAAGAATTTTCTATATCTCTTTTGCTAGTTTGTTTCTTTTTAAAGACTAATTATACCACGAAGTGGATATCTATAGTTTTATGAGATAGTGCCATACAAAATATCAATAATGATAAAATTAAAATTATTTTTACAGTTATTTGAATTGGTACAGCAGTGCAAATCCTCTTAAGAAGCAGCCAAAGCTATGGAAAATGGTGTCATCAAGAGCTCAAAAAATGTTTAAAAAGTTCATTGAGCCGAAGGAGGAGAAAAGAGCTACAAACTTCGTCGAACTATCGAGGTACTTGGATGACCGATGGATGGCTAAAGGATACACGGACAGAGTGGGTAAGTTGAACATATACACAATATTTTGTTCTCTGTATTATGATGATTAGTGAAAAGAAAAAAATCATATCATTATAATTACTTACATGACGTCCAAAAGCCAAAAAAAACCACTGGTTATTTATAATACTAAAAAAGAGTCGATAAAAAACTTGTATAATCACAATACTTATATTTCAGCTGGCGGTGATATCGACGAACTATGTCCTTCAATGTACAGTTACCACAGTGATCCAAATGAAAAAAATATTCTCTTGAGGCACTTCAGGGACAATGGCGTCGAAGTCATTGTTGACAGACAAGCAAAGAAACAGAGAATTCGTGAATGGATTCAAAACAGCGTAATAGAGGAAGCAGACGAGGAGGTAATATAATAAATAATTTATTTATCGGCTGCGTCATTTTATCATATGTTTAAACTTTTTTTTTGTTTTGCAGGAGGAAAGTAATTATGATCCTAGTGTTATGGAAGAAAGCGACGGAGAGCTCGAAGACAGGTCACGACCACATCCTATCGACGAAAGCCACAGAGTAACTCTCCGCTTTGACACCGAGAAGCATATCAATCCAAGAACTGGTGAAGTTATTGAAGGTGTCAAACACACAGAAAAAAATCCTCTGTCGTATGACGTACAAAACATCGAACCTGTGGCGCCAAGTAATGTCGCCAGACGATATGGGGTAAAAGAAGACGCCTCACTGCATAGCTCTACCAAAGATAGCGCATACGGCTCTTTAGATGTTCCTTCACAAAAGAAAAGTACTTCAAACAGACCAGATTTCAATCAAATATCTATAGAAAGAGCAAGCGACATGTCCCCGAGTAGATCATTAGCCGGATCATCAATTCATCAAACCGTAACCCCTTTATCATCACATGTTCAAAGATTTCAAAGAACTGAAGAAGTCTTTACCAAAGAGCTAGAAAATCAAAGAGGAAGTACTTCAACACTTCATTCTATGGGCAACTCGTCCAGATCCAACAGTCTACGAGTAACCAGAAATAGCTCTTTAGACAGTGCCTCAAATGTTACTAACGATTCGCCTTTGGAAAATGATGTATCTGGTGCATCGTTAAGACCGAATAATCCGGTTATAACCCAAAATGGTTTTAGTCCGGGTTCTAAACAGAATCCACCCAGTACCCAGCCATATGTTTCAATGAAGAATACGGTTTATGAAACTGTCGCAACTCGAACGGACCTTAATCAAAACAAAGAAGAGAACAATTTGAAGAATTCTCCTGACAGTCCATACACATCAATGATGAATATTGTCCAAGGTCAAATAAAAATTAGTCCGCTCGCAAACGAAACAGACAAAAATATAGTAAATGTGTCAGTAACATCTGTTAACCGCAAGAAAGCGCAATAAATAATTGCTCTAGCACAATTTGGATTATGACAAAAAAAAATGTTGAACCTAAATTGACACATAATTTTACACTGGTATTTGCCAAGAATATAACTTATTGGTTTTAGTTTATGATTTGACGTCAAAAATAGGGGTATACACTTTAAGACAATTTAATTATTAATATGTACATATGGCACTAACATATTTTTTAAAACAGTGTTATTACGTAAACATGACCAATTGTCTCCTATGTAATGAATAGAAAGAATATTTTATAATAAAAAAATCTTGCAAAATTTAAAAAAATTATTGAACAAGTTTTCATTGCAGGACTTCTTCAGTGTCATATTATGTCCTATATTCAATAATTTTCTTACATTACAATTTTTATAATTAAGTGTTATTTATTAATCATTACAAATAAATTAATTTACCTTCTATATTCCAAATATCTCTATTTATGTTAGTCAAATGTAAATGACTTTGTTTCATAGGTATTAAGTATGGTAGATAGTTTCTTTAAATAAATTCATCTTTGTTTATGTATTTCTATAATTCATCATATTTATACTTCATATTTTGTTTATTACAACCTTTTTGTAAATTGTATAAGTGTTTATTTTAATGGATCTGAGTTTTTCTGATCACAATTTGACCATTTTTTAATGTCAACAATGTTGGTAAACACTTTTGACGTTTAATTTTTACTCATAGGTACTTCCAAAATTTATTTTTCAGAATCTTCAGAATTACACAATGAGTACTTCTTTTATTTCAAAAGTTTATATGGTAATAAATAAGAAAACTTACATTTCATGATATTTTATTAATTCCCTTTTTGAACACCAGCAAAACTACCCTACTGTTATAAATTCGTTAAATAACCAGACTAAAAAAATAATAGTTAGAAAACTCTTTGTAGGCAAAACGGTTAAAAATAATATGTAAGCTTAAAGAAGATTAATTTTTGAATTTTGAAGTGAAAGGAAAGTGACATGAAATTATACTTGACAACATGTTGACGTTCGTAAAGAGTGTTGTACTATAAAAGGCTATCGAAGCGCCCCCAAACAAGACTTTCTGTTTTTTGGTTAAAACTATAGCTGATGAAAGTTATTGATCACCGAGATTGAACAAATTGTAATTACATGGCGTTGAATATTTTATCCTCGACTAGGGACAGCAAAATATTACATTCATTATTTTACATTTCACTTTGGCAGCACTTTTGAATTCATTAACAAAATTGTTAACAATCATAAGATGTCAATGTCATTGAACATCAAAATTGAAAATACCTCCTCGCGTACCGTATATTATTTGCGGTTAACAAATGGAGAATTATAATAATCTGAGTTTGTAACAAATTCTAAATCTTTACAATCCAAATAGTAAATATAAAGTTCAGGATTATATAGATGATTGTTTATGTGTCCGTTTATTAGAAGATGTTCAATAACCTTTACTAGTTATTTTATTGGTTATCATTGTTTGTTCGTTAGAAAAGCATTTCAAAATGCAAAAGTTACAAGACAGTGTTTTTTCAATTATTAAGACGATCAATCTATCTCCTGCTGTGTTTAGTTTTTTGCAGCCAACAGAAGATTTTACGGGTGAGTTAGTGCAAGGTAAATATTACAGTAAATATTGTGACTGGACGATATGAATTTGTAATGTATTTATAGATATCACCCCTCTTGGTGGAATTTTGAGAGATACGAAACTTGGATGGCTAGCACTTGGACCTAAGTTTTGCGTTGTTGACCTTAGAAGCGGATTAAAAGTGGCCGCGCGAACGTTCGGCACTGGAGTGAGGTAAGTCGTCACTTGCGTCATCGATGCACCTACGCTACGTATTAAGTAAATACAAAATAAATGCAATTTATGAGCTATGGAACAGTTTTTACCCATTTTACATTAGAGTAAAGACAAAACAATATCCCTACAATATAATATATGTAACTATTAT
>LD688936.1:2430506-2441528 GCA_003118335.3 Papilio memnon
AGTATTTACTTCAACTTTCTATTATTAGTTGGAAAGCAATTTAATATGTTAAGTGCAAAGTTATCATAATATTTACCTTAAAATATCACTTTGATTAATATTAAACATCTTTGCAATGATTTGAGGTCCCAAATCACCAACCACCACAAAATATGCTATACAAGTACCCATTAGAAAACCTATAATACCTAGTTCTACTGCCAACTTCCCAGCTGGTCCAAATACATGAAATGCTAAAAAATAAAATAAAAATCCTTAATACTGGAATAGCTACATAACAAGAATCTTGGGTGTTGCCAGGGAGGACAAGGGACAAATGCGACACTGTAGAGAATCAAAAATATATATATATAAACTTCTTTCAAATACTAATATAATATATCAAAATCAACTAGTAAATTTTCCCCATTACCAAGCTTATAAGCACTTGCTTAGAAAAAAAAATTACTACCACAAACACCTAGATCTATTCCAGATCAACATCTGTCAATGCTCATGTCAGCAATACTGATTGTTGCTGAGAGAATACACCAGCATGTAACATCTCTTTTAGAGGGTATTCAATTCATTTTTATAAAGAAATTAAAGCAACCTTCAGATAGATCTTAAAGCCTGATTATTGGGGGTTGGTGTACAGCAATATTAAAAGTTATAAAGAGAATTTAACATTACTTAAAGTCACTGACCTTACCTAAAAATTCAAATGTCCGTCTCCTTGTGATAATTGCAGATTTAAGTAAAAAATGGCAACACAGCCTTGACACAAAACCCATCAGCAAAAGTATTAAACCAGCTAATAATACTCCACACTGAAAAAGATACAATTGGATATTGTATTATACTATTTTTATAAATGTTTTATTAACACAAAGCATGCTGTTTTGAGTATTTAGTACTTTTTATAATGATTTTTTTAAGAAATTTTGCTTTATCAAGTTTATCTAAAGCGGATATCTGAAGATTATGGACGTTTTTAAATAATTTTCAGTACTTTGTATTATCTACATTTCAATTCAAATTGAATTTGTAAAATGTAGAAAATTCAGGAAAGTATGTATGATATGACATGTTTAGCATACCCAAAGAACTAACTACTTTTAATTTTTCTAACCATTTAATTACTATGTGAAAAACTAGGTTAATCCAACGAAAATAGTGCTACGTCTCCTTTTTATGTATCTGAATTTGAAGATACTCACTTGTTGAAAACAGAAAGGCATAGCCAATATACCGACACCTATTATACTATTTGCTAATGTTATTGATTGTCCTGTGGTGCCCATTTTTACTTTTGTATAAAAATAAGCAAACTACTTGTGAAACTTTAAACACCAATAATAGAATAACACATGATGAGCTTTTGTTGTGATTTGTGACAGTTTTTGAAATATCAATTGTTTTGACGTTTTCTGGTTGTTGCTATTATTCAGTATTTGAAGTGTAGCCATATCAATAAAATATACCGAGTAAAGTAACCTTTTCGGTAAACCAAAACTAACATAAATATTTAACACTCAGAAGAACAATGCTTCTCGTTTCATTTTTCTTAAATATTTTATGGTGTTAATCTTACACACATAAATGTTTTTTTCTCCGCAATGCTTAGGGTTGCGGTTGGTGTTTCGAACCACAGCCACAGTCTGAATGGTAGGATCCCGACTAGATAACGCTATTACCTATATGATTATTTTTATATTGTTCAGAGCTCGGAAGAAAACATTCTGGGCAACGGCGGATCCAGAGAGGGGTCATGACCCCCCTGAGCTGGTTGGTGAAGAGCTAGACAAAATATACTTATAAATTTTGTGAGTACCCCAGTTTTGTCAAGCTCTTGCTCTCAAAATATATTTTGTCAAGCTCTTGACTTGACCACGACTATGTGACCCCCCCCTGGCGCCAAAGCTGGATCCGTCCATGATTCTGGGGGTACTCATGTGATTGAAGCGAGATTAAACGTGGATGGCTACAAATACTGTGCCTTCCGTACGTTAACCTCTTTTTTTTTCAAGGGATATTTCAATTAAGTAAACAACATGCTTTTTATGACGTTTATTAATAATTATCTTTGGTAATTTATTCTAGTATTGATATTTTGAAATATTGTCGTTAATATTTATTACTTAATTTAATCACATTTAGGTACATAGAAATTGTGTTGTTTTTTAAACATAAAATAGCAAATTGGTAATATGTGTTACAAAACAAGTTTATTAGATCATGGAGGGTGTGTTATTTATTTTTGGGGAAAAAGGGGATATATACGTTCTATATTATACAAGTGTTTGGGCAGTGGAAATACATGTAACTTGATTCACATTGATACAAACTCAGTTTGTCACTGAACATTGACAAATTGCAATTTAAAAAATAATGAAAAACTGCATTATCCTTATAAATTTTCTATGTACCAAAATGTTACATGTTACCTAATTTCTACTATTATAAATAACAAATCAATCACACAGAACAATAATGGCACCTAAAATAATTCAAATATAATTGTGAGTTTCCACTGTTGAAATGCCTGCATAAAACATATCTTTTTGGTTGACTTCCCAAAAGGAGGTACTCAATTCGTCTGTATGTTTTTTCTTAGATGTTGTATTGGTATTTTGACAGTGTAAACATAATACTTACAAAAGAACACAGAGGTGATGTTTCGTCATATTAAAAGCATCCATTTGATTAATTATTTAATCGGTAGCGCCCTTGTTCCTTGATCAAACCGGACTAGGTTCGATTCCCGTCATATATCAATGTATTTTTCTAATTTTATCTATACATTTCAGTAAAATTCATGATGCACATATCTGAATGAAGTTAACTGCCAGCCAGCATGGTTAACTATGTGCTCACCCCTAACTTAGGGTAAGTGTCTCCCTCGGTGGGGATGTATAGTTAGGTGATGATATGACTAATTAGGAAATTAAATCCGTTACAAGAATATTATGGGAATTTATACAAGCATGTGTATAAGAAAGTCAAAAACCTAAGTTAATAACTGTTATGTAACCAATAAGTATGGAGAATTGAAGAAACACATAATGGCAACATAGAATATACAAAGTTTTAAACAATAATTGAAGAAATTAAAAGATACCTTCTCCAATCGTAACAAAACTTTAAACCTACTTATGACAGTACCAATTACACTCTCAGAAAAAAATAACATTTTATAATCAATAAATCAAATGAATTAAAAATATGTTTAAAATAAATAACAATTAAAAACTTTGGACTAATCACTTTAGTTTTCAATGGCAAGTTACAATTTGTAATTTTGGTTATATTTTTATATAAATTATATGATCTTTGGGTTACCAATACTTAGTGAAAATAAAATTATTTAAAAATAATTTATCTAACATCTAACAATTCTGTGATGTTATAACATGAATTACAATAAATGTTTGTGTAAAATATAAATAGTGCTTAATTGAATAATAATTATATTTCAAACTAAAAAAAACCTTAACCCATAGATTTATAACCTCTGAGGAGGGCTTATCATGAACATTAGTGAGAACGTCTACGTATTAGATTTGGGCAGCCCTCTACCGGACCTAAAGTTCACCAACAAATCCCATACAAATTTTATCGATGACGTTACGAATACGTTTACGCAACTATGATGCAAATATTCGTGATAGATCCTCTAATGCCTAAGCGAGAATCGATTTTTGAAATGTCATTTTGTATTGTAAATGACAACACTGAGGGGAAACCAACAAAGGACTCCGGAGGCCTATTTTCATCTGTCTTAACTGTTTTTAGTTTATTTCTTTTCATTAGTTAGTAATTCTAGCAGTTCTTCAGTCGATTTATTTTCCTTTTCAAACTTTTCCATCTTCTCTTTTGGAACTGTACCTTTCAATAGTATGTCTATATTATTACGTAGACGTTTCAGTGGAGACAAAGATTCATCTCTACACGGAGTATGTCCCATTGCCTCCAATGATTCTATGAGTAGATCATCAATCAGACGCTTGTTAAATCCTGTTAAAACAACATATATTTTTTATAATAAATACAACATTTTTATTCATAGCTAAAAAGAAAAATATTTACAAATTGTTCTAATTTTGCATTCAATTTTAGATTTTTTTTGTGAGTTCTCAAATTTACAATGTTATATTATTCATAGATTTAAAATTACTTTAAAGTTTGCCTTACTACAGTATAATCTTTAAACTAAACTTAATTTAATAGTGAATAAGTTTCCTAAATAAGATTTTTTAACATCTTAAATAGTATACAATTTTTTTTTCCAAAACTTCCAAAATAACTGGAATTTTATGCAAACAAGAGTATTTTAAAGCATATCTAGGTTTGCACAAGCAATAAAAAATGTAAACCACAGAACCAACCATAACCAGCACCTTAACCCAAAAATACCAACACCATTATTATTAACGGAATGCAAATGAACTCACTTATAGAAAAAATACCCATGATATCTGCTATGTCGCCTTCTGCCTACAAAAAGATGACATTTTTCTAAATATAACACTGACAAAGCTGGTTGACAAACAATCAAAATACTTCACAGAAGCACACAAACACTCAAAACCCTGTGTTGAATCAAAAATTGTCAAATTAAACACACAAAACAAATGAGTCTGTCATTGTAATGAAATTATTAATGTTTTGTGGTTTCTACAAAATCCCATTTTTGTCTGTCCTAGGACTTTTGAAGACTTAATTTTTTACTGTAAATAGTTTCAAACAGAATGAATTATGTAGTGTAGAGTGTGAAATGGGTTCCTGTTATTGGCACGCACACACAGGAAGCAATGTATGCTAAGTCCAAAATAAAACATCCAGTGCACTCATGTTTATGTATGTGACCAAAAATTGTCTTAATAAAATGAATATTTACGCACCTAAATACTTAAGTTTTTCTTTACTCGCAATCATGGTGAAGAGAAGAGCCAGCAAGAACCTCATTCTCGATAAACTCATAATAGATTCAACTGCAATATCATTCTTCGGAATCGAATCATCATCTTGCACAGGAGCCTGTTCTGTTCCATCCATCATGCATGTCTTAGCATGTGTTGCTAAATGGGCTTTCAACTTAAAGAATTGTGAACATTTCTCACACTTGTATGGCAGGTTATTGCCATGAATATTTCTCATATGCGCCTTCATATGTGGTAATTGAGAAAAATAGAGTGGGCACATTGCACATTTGAAAGGTTTCTCACCTGTATGACGCCTGATATGAAGCATTAAGGCATTAGAATGTGTGAACGGACGATCACAGATCCTACAAGGATATGGTCTATCACCCGTGTGACATCTGCGATGCACATTCAATTGTGTAGACTGTGTAAAGCGCTGACCACATTCTGGACACTTATGGGGACGTTTCTTTTCATGTGTGCGTAAATGTTCCGTTAAATGTCCCTTAAGTTTTTTCTTACAAATGGGACACTGTATTAATATCCCCGCATGGCAGATTTGAACATGTCTTCTTAATGATGTAAGTCTCAGGAACTCTTTTCCACAATGCTGGCATACATAATCTTTTATTTTTAAATGGCTTTTAATGTGAAGGGCTAGATTACTTCTGCTATCGTAGCTCATTTCGCAAACGGTACACTTGTATTTACCTGTAATGAGGTGTTTCTTTTCATGTTCATGTAGTAGTACATGATGAGGAAACTGCTTATTGCAAAATATACACTTGAGTAGCTCTTCATTTTTAACATGTATCATCATGTGCTGATCCAATTTCTCTTTTAACAGAAACGGTTCCTCGCAAACAGCACAAATATAATGATTGGCAATTTTCATACCTCTAGCGTGTTGCAGCTTCATATGAGTCTTCATATTTTCTTTAATATAAAACCGTTTGTAACAATATTTACAAGAGTATGGCACCACTTTAAGATGTACATAAATATGTCTGCGCATAGAGGTTTTGTTAATGAAGAATTTCTTACAGTAATCACATTGAAACACTCTCCGCTTTGAACTGGTGCTGTAAGTAAGACATTGTTTTGCCATCCATGTTAATCCCTCTTCACTATCTCCATTGATATCTAATATGTGTTTTACAGGCAATTGTGCTTTTTTCTTATGTTTTTTTTTCACACGACCTTTACTTTCTTTATCCGATTTTTTATTTTGGTCACTCAAACCACTTTCATTGTTGTTTAAGACTGCAGTTTCTGGTGGTTTCAATGATTCTTCTGTTGCTTTCTGTTTCTTTGGTTGATTGTCCTGTATCTTTAATTCACTTTTTAATATGTTATCAAGATACTTCATATGCACTTTCTTTTTGATTTTGATACGTCCACTTTTTGACATTAATCCACTTTTAACAACATCAAAGTCAGGTTTATATTCATGTTTAGATTTTTTCTTGAATTTGTTTTTAAGAAGGTGTCCATTCTTAAGAAATAATCGCAATTTGTCTTTTTCATCCAAGATCTCTTCATTTGAGGGTCTTTTCATAACTACATGAGAATTTGTCCCACCATTTACACCTGTTGGCGATCGACTCTTTTTATCAGTACGTTTAGATGAGGCCTTATTAGACCCTTTTATTTTATTTTTAACATTAGCCATTGTGAACACTGGGATTCATTTGTGAGAATTCATTTTATCAATATGTGAAAAATGTTACAGGAGCAAGCAAGAATAACCACCACCAAGGAAGAACAAATTAGTACAGGCGTCGCTTGAATACAACGTGAGGTATGTATATTCTACGATAGCGTCGGCCGCGCACCGCACAATACTTACATGCACTGTTTGCATTAGATTCGATAATCACCAACACTTAGTAAATGATGGCTCTAATGTGCGAAGGACGAAGCCGCTGCGTGCCTTTTGTCTTATACGAATATACATATTACCTTGTTCTACAGTGATGTAAAATATAACGATTCATCCATTGTATTCACACCTTGATCCTGATTTCGACTCCCGCACGCAACCTTTACATACACTCGTTCTACTTAAATGAAATAAAATATTTAATTCTCGATAGAAAACGACATCGAGCGAAGGTTAACGATGCCAATTTGTATATAAATTAACATTTTTGGTTTAGGATAATATCGCACAAAAAAAAAGAGACAGACGCAACCGCAACGCAATAAGCGCGCCTGTCAATAAAAGTGACAAACAGGAAGGCATCAGTGACATCTGGCGGTCGATAATGTTGAAAAATGAAATGAAAACATATCACTTCCACTCATTTTACTTACATTATAAATAAAACAAGTTTAAAAATACATGAAGTGAAAAATTAAATTATTACACCCAGGTTTTAAATCAATGCGGTATAAATATAAAATTACACAATCTAGATAAGGAAAGAAAAATAGCTATTGACGATTCAGAAATATTTTAGTTATAACATTTTTCGCGACAAATATAACACATAAAAAAGCAACATATCTTTTCGAATACCGATTTTACAATGATGTGTTATTACGTAAGTTTAGTAATTATCGATAGGTTTCATATTTTTTCGTTTCCATCGATAAATTGTTTATTTTATAATACAATATACAATAAATTGTCATTGTGTTTTATAAAGTCACTTCGTAATTTGCAACGTTGATGTCTTTTTAATAGTGACCGCACTTTGATACTAAAGACATCAACGTTGTAGTTATCTTATTGATACAATGTTTTTATGTTAAAAAGCCAATAATATTAATCCGTTATTATATTTACATATTTCTAATTACGTTTACAATTTATTAAAATATAAAATATCAGTTAGTCCTAACAATTTTACTTTTAATTTAAATTCAAGGTAACTTTTAAAATCGCTTTAGGGCTTTAAAACAATTATGAGGAATTTATTAAATAGATTTGTGTATGGGACAGTAGTTAGTTAAAACTTTAATATGGAACGAGGACATGTGTGGCTCGTAAACTAGCGGCTATTATACTAATTTGCTTTGGATATTAATTAGATCTTAAAAAAAATCCCTGTATATAGTACATATATATTTTTCTAGCTGTTTCTCGCGACTATGTTACTCATTGATAACGTAGCTTTATAATAGTGAAAGAATTTTCGAAATCAGCCCAGTGGTTTTTCAGTTATTTCAATACAGACAAAAATACAAATCTTTCCTCTTTATACTGTTAGTACAGATATAGATATAGATTGGAACATGGAGAGCAGATACTTTTACTCTATAATACACCTAGAAACATCCACATTCGACGATAAGCAGATGAATTGCAGGTAACTTGGTAACCCTTATATTTAAAGATGTCGCTCATAAAAATTAAAGAAATACGGAATGGAATGACAAAAATATATAATTTTGTAAAATCTATTTTAAACCGTAATTAGCCAAATGAGTCTCGACTTAATCGTTCTAACCTGAATCTAATTTCATCCCGATTGACATATAATTTCGTAACAAAATGTTCTACATAAAAATCGTTAACCTCGTGGCCCTAAGCACTCTGGTCGTATACTCAAAATTATAGCAGATGCTTTCCCCATTGTGACAGAACAATGGGCCCGGCTTGCACCACATCGAGCCAAACGCCGCGCACCCGTGAGCTTGCATTGTGTACAACACGATGACATTGTACTCGTATAGACGACAGTTCTATTTTAAAAAACAAATACAATTATTTTCAATGACTTGTTTTATACCTTAACGATTTGTATTTAAACATAATTTTTAAACTAAATAGAAATAGCAATTTGTCAACGACTATCTTTTTCTCGCGACTTCTTCCGTGCAGAATGAATAAAAATCTACTAATCATTTTTATTATAGATAAGGTATCTTTTAAATAAGAGGTGAGGGCAAACGTTGTCTTTTCTTAAGTTGTATTGAATTAGAATTCTATACAACAATAATATAACTAAGGCTTCATTTAACCATGGATTTTTACTGTCTGAACTCATGTCCAACAGCATATCACATTAAGTAGGTAACATAAGCTTATCTTGCAGATATATGTGAAAAATGTCATTATATCCTCAGAATGCGTATATAAAATATTAATTATACATGATCTAATGCCAATGTATTATATAATAATAAAATAGAATTCCAGTAAACTGAGAAACCTTGACGTTTTGATATCGATTACTTTGAAAACGTACAACTTCCGCCTATATTCTGTTACATAAGATTTATCTATAAGTAACATACAATAGTTATTTTCTGTATCTACTAAGTAATCTAAGTAAGTAGTAAACTAATCTATCTCTACTAAGCAAAAAAGACTATTTGAAGGCCAAAGGTGGAGACCTAGTAGGAGTACTACTGTATGTGGATATTTACAGCCAGTGTCTTTCAAATAAGAATTAAGAAAAAAACTACGCATTAGTTTTTTTTTAAAGAATCATCAGTAATTTCTAAATTACAACCTTGTTCACTTTTTGTGTTCATACTCAGTTGTTTAATAGCAAATAAGGGAGCCGCTTAGTGTAGATTTAGTGAGTTTGATCTACCGAATTACATATTTTTGTTCCTTACAGCCATTATCATGTATATTTTATCTAAGTGTTTCAAGTCAGGTTACAATTTAAATTCTTTTATCATTCGACCAACTTTCTCTTGTAACATTGTTTTAACAATATTAACTACTATCTTGTTTTTAGTTTTGTATTTACATAGCAATTAGTCGTGACGAGTTACTTAAGATTTCGTGTTTCACGGAAACATCAAAACGGTTCGTAAACAATGAATATACTTGCACAAGAAAGAACAATTTGTAATTGTCTCTGGGCTTGAATAGGAAATATAAAATTAAGGTTAAGAATACATTAGAAAAGATAATTCAAAAACTTTCGTGACCTATTGCATGATAGTTAACTAAAACTTACTATTACTCTTCAATCATACTAATATTATAAATGCGAAAGTTTAGATGGATGTTTGTTAATGTTTGTCGCCTAAACGGCTGAACGGATTTCGATGAAATTTGGTATAGATGTAGAGGATAGTCAGGAAGCACACATAGGCTACTAACATTTGTTTTTTTTTAATTCCACGCGGACGGAGTCGAAAGCTAGTAAGCTAGTAAGTTATAAACTTGACTCTAGTATTAATTTATCAGTTTACTTACTATATGAGTTTTCCTATAGAATATAAATAAGTACAAGAAAATACTGTTCTTATAACTTTACCAGGAATATGAAAACTCTCGAGATATTGTGCACATTACAAAATGATTTTATAAAGAAGGCGATTGACGCGCCCATAGACCAGAATTTTTAAATTCCTATAATTTCTTACTTTTACAGTGCTAACAAGGACCATTTCGTGATAGTTACATTCGTTTCCAAAGGATCTTTATTGATCGTAAGGGGAGGTTCCCTATCCAATTACCTTGCGCCATAGATAATACAATACTTTCTTGCATCATAAATCTATACTATCTATACTAATAGCGTATAAACACACACTTCTTTGTTGCCTAATATGTCAGCAATTACAGCATATTTCTGAATAATTCTTTTCTAAATAAAAAGCCCTACACTTACGTCACGCTTTAGGCTATATATTTTCACGACATTAAACTTAGGGGGTAATTTTGGATAAAAACCCTAATATGGGAAAGAGACCATAAGTTGCTGCAAACATCAAGGAAGCAAGGTGGCCATGGTTTATCATCACGTCGTCATTTTAACATTTGCAATTGATAATTTGACAAATGTAGGTAAACAATGAAATAAAGTTTTTATAATTCCACGTGGATGAAGCCGCACGCGAACAGCTAGTCTTATCTAAAAGCAATGTTTCTAAACAAAAGACATGACAAATAAGGCTCCGTTACACTGATAAGATAAAAGAAATATACACTTGGGTGTTAGATGACGGCAACACACGATAACGTCCCTTATCTTGAAGTCTCCAGATTATGTGGACTTTGAGTTGCACTTAACCTGATTTACACTGGTCATTGACCCTACAGAGTTCATTTATAAGGACAGAGCTATTTATATTTCGAACTGTAGATCTGAAAGCTATGGGTCATCTGGCTAACGTTCTGTTAACTATTTTTAGTGCTGAACATAAA
>LD688936.1:2460407-2483392 GCA_003118335.3 Papilio memnon
ATTAGAATAGAGTATAGATGTAAGTAATTAATTCCACGTTGTATTTTGATATTAACTATAGGAACAACAATGAGTTAATAAAACAAAGAAAACCTAATTAAGATTATGACACGTGTAATCAAAAATAATCTAATTTTTACATAAATAACGTACACAAGGGAGGTCGTAATTTTGTGTTTACATACGAAACCCGAAGACCCTCGTTAAAAGACGTAATAAACTGTAAAGATTTTCCGATAAGATTAATTTTGTTTAGCTTTTACCGCATTGAAAATCATATGAACACATTTCTTATTGTACAACTGACAGAATAATGTGTTTGGTGAAGGTGGATGTTACACGGCCAGCATTCTTTCAGTTACTAGGAAGTGTAGGGAAACCAGCGAACAACGAGCCGCTCGATGCTAATGTTACATCACCTCGTAAAGTTGGTCAATACGTTTATGTACCCTCTAATCTATTTGAATGGTTAAGGTGGCGTTTGTATTCTTAATTTCCTTTAGTTTTAATAAATTCTAATTAATTTCGACTGTTTATGTCTATATCGTGGCATTTTCAAGCTGTCAAATAATTCAGTATCTCAATCCGAATTCGGAGTCCTCGGTCGTACCGTGTGAATATTCATTAGCTGTTTAAGTCGCAGCATCGACGTTACTCATCTTTGCATATAATTTTGTCCATCAATTGATTAGGTTTTATTCAATCCGTCAGTGTCTATGGTAATTTACTTTTTATTGTTTACGGTCATTTTGCTGTCATGTTTATGTTCTTATTTCAAGTCAAGTAAATAAGTTAACTTTAATCGTTAATTAAAAATGTAAGACTCGCTACCGCAATACGTTAACCATAATAAAACAAAGTGGAAGTAAACAATATTTAATCAGGTTTTGTTCCTCGCTAATTATAAGCGAAACATATTACAGAAGCATGAATAATGAAAACTTTGGCCACGTTAATCGGATAACTTTGCTCGAAATTGTAAATTAACTTTACAAAACAAAGAAACAGGGCTGTCGAATCACAATAATTATCTATACCTATACTAATATAAAGAGGAAAGATTTGTATTTTTGTATGTATTGGATTATCTCAATAACTACAGGGCCGATTTCAAAAATTCTTTCACGATTAAAAAGCTCCGTTGTAGGTTATGCTTTTTATTATTTTTTAATTTCACGCGGGCGAAGTCGCGAGCAACAGGTAGTATTTTATAAAACTTTAATTTACAACACACTATTAAAATATTGTGGCATGTCGCTTTCGTTGGGGTGGTTGGTGGTAAAATCAAGGACTTTTTAGCCTTCGCAGTTCTTAGAAGCAACAAGTAATTGTAAGTAACCAATCGCTGATCTAACCGTCCTGCCCAGGTAGAGAAGTGGTAATCATTTATAAGGAGGGTAAGTTCGTCAAAAAGGTTGAAAAATGTCCTTTAAACGTTGTTTATGAAATGAAATCACGTTGTTTTATATCTTAAACAAATCTTATTGAGTAAAGACAATACCGTTAAAAATTCATCAACCACAGAACATCGTTTGGAATTTAAATTGTGGTAAATAAAAAAAAAAATCCGTCTTCACGTGATATTGTATGTAAATTAATTCTTTAGACGAAGGAATATAATCACGGCGGAGAAAGAAAATTTGACGGCTTTTGAACTTATCCTCGGCTTTTATTAAAATGTACACCAAATACGTATTCATTTGTGGGAGAATTCAGTATTTCATTCTATTTAATTATTCTGACAACTTTATTAGAATGTTTCTAGTGACAGACGAATGAGATCAATGTTATTTATAATCATGTATTCATGTAGTTTATAAAAAAAATATTTTTTTCCGAATAACGGGGAGTGCAGATTAAAAAAATATTTAGAATCTGTTTAGAGTTTTTGTACTAGTTCTGTTTCTATTCACCCCGTTTTACGGTATATTATTGAAGGTATTTAATATGAATATTACAAAAATCTGTACAAATACTGTTTTCAACTTATTTTCTTCATAAATTTAAAACAATTCATTCATTCAAAGTTCCCAGCGCTTGTTATCTAAGTTCCCAACCATATGTATTATGAACTTCGTATCATACGATATAAAAGTTCAATATTGTGATGCAGTTGTATCGCAAACTCTGTACTGTTTGAAGTTTGTTTTACGAGTAAACAACGACAAAAAGTTTTATTTTTAATTCGATTTTGATAAGTAAAAACGTTACTAAGTCAAATATCAACAAATAAATTGTAGATAGCTGAAAAGCAGGTTTTCGGTTGGTATTTGATAAACTGTCTTCGTCTAAAATTATACTAATTTTTCATTTAATTAATCAGATATTCCACAATGTATTGAAAACTGTGACTGAATTTGTTTTCATTTCGTCTTTGGTTAGATTATATATTTTAACTTGGAATCAAATAATCGAACTCTGTTAACCGGAAAAATAGTTCCTTAATAATTAATTTGATATAACCTTAGTCCATTAAGGGGAAAGAGGTCGATGATGTTTTAGGTCTTTTTTTGTCGACGTACAAAGATTAAAAATGAATATTTAAAGAGGCGGAGTATGGTGTCAAACGAAAGTCGCCGGGACTAAAATACTTTTTAATAACATTGTTCGTTTCTCTGCTACTTTTTTTCCTGTTTTTTTTGTCGTGTAAGAAGAAAATTACAATACATTTGCAAAGCTCGCTCTTTTTATTTGAGTAAATTACTTTGGAAAGACAAATTACTTTTCTTTCTATAGGAAATCTTGTACAATATTTATTAAAGGTAAAAAATCAAGTCGTTGTTATGTGAGAATACTCGGTTTTCCTACAATAATGTTAATGTAAGGAAAGTCCCAGACAAGGCCTGTAATAGGTGATATTAAAAAAAAAAAATAATTCTTCTGTTGAAGAAACGGAGATAACGTTTTTGTACACATACTTCAAAATGGAATTCGCGGTTAAATCAAACGCGCCGATGAGATCGATGCGGGGTTTATTAATTCAGATCACGTCCATATCTAATACAAGCACCTGTCTAATCCCATTATCTTACACCGGCCGGCCGCAAATTGTGCCAATGAATACGTATTGCGAAGCGTTAATTATAACACCCCATCTTCTACGTGAGATTGTGTTATACCTTTAATATTGAACAAGGTTCAGATACACCGACAGTAGAAAAAACCACATCTCCAAAGTAGGTAGGTACAATCTCTTCAGTTCCTGTTATTCTAGTAATCATCATCATCATCATCACCATGATACGTCCCCACTCAGGGGCTCGGAGCTTACCCTAAGTTAGGGTGACAGACAACCACGCTAGCCAAGTGCGGGTTAGTTGACTTCACACATATCTTTGAATTTATTCGCTGATATGTGCAGGTTGCATCACGATGTTTTTCTTCACCGTAAGAACGTCGGCTAAATTATGTGTATATAAAATTCGAAAAATCGAAAATCACATTGGTATATGGCGGCGGGATTCGAACCCAGGACCTGTAGATTACAAGTCAAGTGCTTAAACCCCTGAGCCACCGACGCTCTTGTAATACATGTTATTGAAAATTAATGTATCTGTTTTATTTTTTTAAGAATAAGGTCGAGATGACAGTACGTTGTTATACAAATAAATATTTGGCCAGTGGTGTCCCACAGTAACAAATAAATCAAGTACAAACAAAATATATGTACACACGAGAGGTCGTTTATCATTACAAAACAGTTCGCTTTCGGCTTGAGAGCTAACATACATAGGTTGTTAGCGAGGGATGTAAATAGGGTTGCCACTGTTTTGTATGACTAAGTATCACCTTCTGTTTTAACAACGAAGTCTTCGGGTTACAGTGGGGTCGAGACGCTGTATTAACATCGTTCAACTGGACCGCCTGTACACCGTGAAGAAACTGCGTAAGCTCAAAGGAGTGTCAAGATTTTGTATCTTTTTTTATTATCAGGGACAGCTTTTATTGAGGCAACCCTAGCCGTAAGTGTAATAGTTTATCGTGGATGAAGCGGTCTGTACGGATTCATGATAATGTTTAGTTTTGTCTGAAGCATTGCTTTCACTCGTAACATACTCATATTGTTCTATTCAACTTACCATGTTGTTTTACTACCTCAGGCTTATTAAAATACAGACAGACGAAATACTTCGCATGTTTTAAACAATGAATGTAAAATCAAGTTTGAATGCATTTAAATTGAATTTAACTTGTCTACTGGTGTGAATCCCACAGTAATTTGAATATATTTTCATCTTGGCGTGTAATTAAAATTAGTTTCGCTACAATGAGTTTCAATTGAGTTTGTTCATCGGTTTACAATTCACGTGTTCTTTGTAAGATTTGGGGTGAATTAGTTCGTACTTTTATTGCGTTAATTTAAGCTTTTACTTCATGTACTAAATGTAAAAGGGTTACAATGATTCAAAACCTTCGTACTCAGATGACCTAACCTTATGACGGCAAAGTTCAATATTTTTTCACGGAATGCAAAAAAGGTTTTAATAGGGTAAGTACATTAGTAATATTTTTTGAAAAACCTTAAACTTCTCATAGTTACTTATAAAAAGGAGTTAAAAAAAACAAATATTGTCTATGGTCTCACATAAATTTATTTCATCATATACATTATGTATAATTTTGCGAATCCACTGTGTCCCGAGACGCAGCGCGGGATATCTTTACAAAACAATCCTCTACATACCTACAGGATATAACCGCACACCGCCCTACCTGCTACCCGCCAACAGCTAGCCACTAGCCACTAGCCACTAGCCACTAGCCACTAGCCACTAGCCATTAGCCATTAGCCGCTGTCAACTAGCAGCTAGCCGCGGCGAGCCATCAAACACACAATTGCACTAAAATACACATAAATATTTTAAGCTATGCCGCTTTAAAATGCATGTAAATTGTTGGCAAATTAACGCATTATGGCGAGATTTTACAATTTCTGATTTTCAATTTGTACTTATCAATAAAAAGAGGTATACATAAGGTAATTTGTTCATTTTTAAATATAAAAGAAATTGAAACATTACTTAAAAAACAATTAAATCTGTACATTGATTTAATACATAAAGCGAAGAAAGAACATTGCTAAATATTTATACATTTGGATTACAGTCTAGATGCACACGATTACATTACGAGTAAGAAAACACAAGGAAATTAGAATATCAGTCTTTTACATTCAAAAAAACGTAACAATATGATGGAAAGGAACATGAAATAATGAAAATACAGATTCAAAAAAAGAAACTTTTGTACTAAAACAATGGAATTATTTCTTACAGCACCTTCGTATGGCATGTTACATATTAAAAATAAAACAACATTGATTGTAGGGATGATCGATGACAATAAAACAATATCAAATAATTCCTTGAAAAAAAAAAACTAAAAACGATATAGTCTTGTACTAAACTTAAAAAAAAATCTATAATTATATTGTAAAATATTTCTTAAACCACCATTAACTTATTAACAGGTATTTACGAGTGAGTTTTTGTATGTCTGATATGTGTGACTGACTGACGATATTTGACGGTCTTAAAACATCGATCTTCCCTAGTTAGTTAAAAACTATAAAAATACGAGTACAACTGGCTCTTGTCAACTGTATGGATTTAGATAATTGAATCTAACAATTACAGACATCAAATAAATGGACAATTTTATAAATGACGCCGTAACATTACGATATTTTGCTATTAAATGATTCAACAAATGCTGAACGTAATCTTAGCTTAAAATAGATTGAATGTTTGTACAAGAGATCAGTTATGTGCGTAGAGAAGCGCTCTGGCAAATTCGCGATGCATTTTTGGACATTTCTATTAATTTAAAAAATGCTTAAAGATTTATTTTAATCAAAATGTGTAAAATTGTACGAATTAAATAAATAAAACAAACAAATGTATAATTAAAATATAGGAATGAATATAATAAAGCTGCCCGATGGAAGTATTAGCTAAGAAGCCATTCTTTGTTACATTCGGTCCCCGGCTACGTGATACTTCGAGTATTAAATTTTCGCTATCAATTTAACAATATTAAATCTACGTACGTTTCGTATTTTAATCGATTAATTTAAAATTCCATTATATCTAAGTGAAACGATTGGCAGTAATGATTCAACGAAGGTTTTTTGATCGCGAATCGATTATAAAATTTAAAAATATACTATTCATTAATCGGCGACGAGTTAATGCGTAGAAAACTGTTTTATAAATAAAAAAAATTCAAATGTGGGATTTTATTTAAATAAAAAATCCATAAAGGTAGAATCGACTGCGCTTACATCGAATTAAGTGCTTGGGTATGGTTATATTGTTAATGGTTCGTTTCAACACAATTGGATGTATGGACTAAATAGTCAGTAAATAAATAATTAAATTACATATTCCATAATATTTCTATGCTCTGGCAACTCATTTCAACGGATAAATCATGTTATTCAAATGTGTTCAATATTTGTGTAAACTCGCAAGTTTCGTTCCGCAGACCGCGACATATTCCCTAACTTACTAAGTTAAAAGCTCAACTTTAACTTATAAGTAGATCGATACAAGTAGTAGGTATATTGTATAAAACGAGTGGAAAACCTAAAAATCTTATACGATACTAGGCAAAGGGATTATTGTAAACGATTAAATAACGTACTACACTTAAAGATAGCTTAAAGTAGTGTGATGAAAGGGCAGGCCAAACTGCGTAAAGATAGCTGAAACAATCCGCCATTAAAAAGTAAATACTAAAAAAAAATACATCGCAAACGTGACTCGAAATCTCATCGCCATATACCAAACTGATTCGCTTCTCGAATTCTCAATTCGATTGGATACGAACGACGTGCGCCGCTCGCCGCTCGCATCGCCTCCACTTACCAAATAGTACACAGACAAAACATTTTATCTACCTAAATATAGATATGTCATCGAATCACCTTCATCTCTAAAGCAGGCAGTGATCACTAAAATATCGCACTTAACCTAATTACGGAAATCATGTTGAGTTTTAATAAATCTGTGTTGTTTTGGTCTCGATGTAAAATAAAACATTACACCTGTCAATGTCATTGTAAACGTCAAATAGCAACTCAAAATTAGGAAGAGTCGAAATAATTTTATAGCAATAACTATTAACGAAACACGTTATTCGTTAAACCATTGTAATATAGCGGGAAAAATAACTATTTACATAACACAGTTACAACTACGCATGTCTGACACATTGTATTCACACGACACAGCCGATTCGTCTGTTGTTATTGCAATATGAAACGATTCACCACAATTTACACTAATCAACGTACATCCGATATGAAAAATAAATTTTCTAATTACAGCTGCAATAACTATTTATACATTTACATCTGCATAGTTCATTGGCGACGATCAGAGTTGAATATTATATCGCAGTTACTTTTAAAATCTCTCTAAGCGCACTGACATCTAATAAATATATAATTCATTTGCAAATCATAATTTTAATAGCGTTATTTGATAGTTTCTTTTAATAGTTTTATTTCTGTATAACATTTCATTAAACACATCTAGTTACGTCAATGTTAGATGGACTTTGGTAACGCTATAACTGTTAACGATGGAACGTTAATTAACATTTAAAATAAAGTATCAATATAGAAGAAAATGAATTTAACATGTGAAGTTTGGATTTTTAAAATAAACAAAATAATAATACTTAATTGTAATATTTAAGTACTTGAATTAATATTTTCTTTCATAGTTTTTATCTATATTGATACTGATATTTAAATATATCAGACATTCGACTAATATCTTGTCAGTATCGAGAGCTGAAACAAGCCTTAACTGTAAAGGCTACCGTAAGATGGGATTTTAAATAGAATATTTACCCTTTCGTCTCACAATCATAATTATGGTCACAATGATTAAATTTACATCATAAGTTGCTTTCTCTAGGCACTGGTACAATTAGCTTCAATATTATATTTAACATTAGCTGCGAAAACGGTTATAATATTTTCTATATCCGTGGTAACATCACTACGCTACATATGCAACCTACATGGACCTGTCGATGTCACTAAAAATACTTGTATCAAAACATATAAACAAAAATTATGTTATTTACCATCACTGATTCCAAGATTTAAATATATAAGTAGACAAATTATAATCAATTTACGTAATACAAAGAAACGAACCAAGTATCTCTAGAGATCAAGTAAAAACGATTTCATGATGATTATGTAATTGATTTAGGATTTTTATTGTGTAATTAGGTTATTATTGTCATTTGCTATGAGATTTGACGGGATTTTTATATGACTACCAGTCTATTTATGTATTTAAATCTTGTTAATCACATAATTTAACATCAAAAACTGTACTGTCAATTGTACTAGCTGTCAAATAAACTGTCAAACGTCAAAGGGTTAAGTACACAAAAATGATGTAATGAGCGACAAGGTCCGCTAGATGTGTTAGAGGAGTAAGTCTGCGCGTCAGTTGACGTAGTGGTCGAATGAGCCGAGGTACTCCAGCGCAGCGCGGTAACAGAACTCGTACTGGTCCTAAAACACACCGCCAGTTAACATTATCACATCATTTGAAGATTAGCTGATACTATTTAATCAGTACGTTTTTTTTATGGGCGGCGTTTTTGCCGCCCTCGTCGTCATTCCCCTGACATTCCATATCTCAGGGACCTGGGGTGCGGGTGTTAATAATTTTTTCATTATGTGTTTATTTACAGAGTTCCTGCCTAAATTTATACTACATTTATCATTAATCTTATTACTATATCACAGTCATATTTTAGCCTAGTTTAAAATTTCTAAAATACATTATATCTAAAGTTAAAATG
Organism: Papilio memnon; assembly: GCA_003118335.3. Lineage (NCBI taxonomy): Eukaryota > Metazoa > Arthropoda > Insecta > Lepidoptera > Papilionidae > Papilio > Papilio memnon. Next base: position 2,469,243 of record LD688936.1, read on the forward strand.
ACTAAAACATGACTAGAACTTAGACTATGATTAAAACTTACTACAACATTAAAACCAAATATGCAATGAATTAAAAAAAAACTAAAATAATACATAATACGGTTCAATAAAACCTAATAAAAAATAATTAAAAATGAAAAATTTTTAAAATAATAAATAAATAAAATAATAAATAATAAAACACGAAACTCATTAAAACATAAAAACTATACACCTTGTCCTACACCCTATTCCTATTGATGTTACATTTAAAATGACCTGTCTTCTAGTTTCTACGAAGTTGATTAGAATCAATTGCAAATCCATGGTATTTTTTAAATATGAGGAGGTCCTGAAATTTACTAATCTCTCGTAAGCATTTCAACTTCTAGGTTTGTGTTAGAACAGTGAGTAAGTGTGTCTCCAGAGCCGCATTTTTTGACTCAGAGATACAAGCACATATATTCGCATTTAAATATTTGATAAGTATGAAATTTAGTTTTATTTGGTGTAAAAGTTTACTAAGCAAGATTTAGCTCCGATTTTTTTTAATTGTTGTAATTTTCATATTTGATTCTTTGCTATGCTAGGATATGGTTTGAATTGTTGTATGTAATACGTAGAGACTGACCTCAGTCTGCACCATGGCGGGGCGCTGCGTACGCAGAGTGCGTACAGTCTGGAACACGTCCAGCACGCCCTCGTACTGCATGCGCTCCAGCACCGTCGACAAAGTGATGAACACCCCCGTGCGACCCACGCCCGCGCTACACAGTCAATAATGTCACCTTAGTGTAGATAAACATAATATCATGACAAATTTAATGAGTTTGACAAGCAAAGACAATTAAGAAATATATAGACTAGGCATAGTGAACAAAATTTTTTCAACGATACTTTCTTCGATAGGTACTATATCAGTTGTCAGGTTCAATGCCACCTCATGTCCTTGTATTGATAACGAATAAAAATATTTTACAAAATTATAACAAGCTCCATTTTTTGTTATAAAATAAAGTAAACAGTGCCTAAAAATAAATATAATTTAAACTTTATTTAATGACACCTATTGGTAATTAATTATAATATATTGATAGGTTTTTGAGAATCTATAAATAGATAGAGTTAGTGAGATTATGTGAAAAATGTTTCAAGTGTCAACTATGCCTACTCTATATATTTTTTTGAAACTCTTTGTTGACAAGCAACTGAAATTTGAGTAAAAATTCATTACGAAGCTACCATGTTATGAAAACTGACCTGCAGTGCACAGTGATGGGTCCGTCCTGTCCGAATTGCTCCTTAGTCTTGTGCACCTGTCCTAGGAAATCGATGAAGCCCTCGCCGCTTTTGGGCACGCCCTGCTCCGGCCAGTCTGTGAACTGGAACTGGCGCACTGTCCGCGACGCCCCGTCACGAGCGTCTGTCACCTGTGTCACGATATAACCTCACAGTGCCAGCGAATTTTTGTGAAAATAATAGACGATATAATCATATAAAACCTGTTCTCATGTATCTCTGTAAATTATTTAATAAGCTTTCTGTAAATTATGGCAAAATTGATCATATCGTGTGCAACTTATAATGTACGCACCTTGAATTCCCTCAAGATATACTGCGGCATGTTATATTCAGCGATCGGGTCGACTACGAAACACTGGTAGCGAACAGAGCGGTCAGACGGCCAGTACTGATGACATTTCTCCTAAAATTACATACAACATATTATTTTACCTTAAGGATGAAAATCATAAATGATCGGTAACTATGTACTCACGCGTCCCATTTCTTTCAATTTGGTCAGCATAACGATGATCGTAGAGTTATGCTCCCAGAGCATTCGCCAGAAATCATCGGTGGTGTCGGGCAACGGTCCTTGAGTGGCGATGTAGGCGGCTCTGTATCGGTATCCGTCGACGAAAGACGCGTTGATATAGTCGGAGCCGTCGCGCGGCGTGAGACACACGCGGGTCGACTCGAACGGCAAGATGTGCACCAGCCTGTTCTTGTGCTTGTTGCACGGCAGGCTTGCAGACACGAAGCGACTCGAGTCGGCTTTCATATTAGCCAGCTTCTTAAACTCCAACTCCATTCCATTAATATTCTCGATGGTATCGACACGCATTAACTTCTGAATGTGCGCGTGCAAGTTACGAGCCGGCACTTCTGTGTCGCCGCAAATAACAGCCTCCAAAAGCGCGTCGTGAATGAAGATATACTGGTCTTCGGTTTGCACCATGTAGTTGCGTTGCGCTCGGAGGCAAGTTACGTGGCCGTAGATGTCAACAGTGCGTTCGTGGCGCGCTCTCTCCAGCATGGAGTCGATCACTATGAAGCAGCCGGTGCGGCCCACTCCGGCGGAGCAGTGAACCACCAAGGGACCGGAGTCGGGAGGATTCAGTGCACGGACCCGGCGTAGGAACTGCAAGAATGGCGCCGGGTGATCGGGAACGCCGTGGTCGGGCCAAGCGGTGAACTGAAGCTGCTTGATCTCTCTTCGTTCGGTTCCACCGTTCCGTGCGATTTGGAATGTACGAATGCAGTAGGTCGCCAACTCTTGAACTTCAGCGATGGTTACAGTCATCATGCCGTATGTTTCGCTGCCTCGGCTGGGCCAGTATTGGTCACATTTAATTCTAGTTCGTTCTTCAAGCTTAGTCATCATAACAATAGTAGCAGTTCGTAACTCCCAGCACATTCGCCAGAAATCGACCAAGGTTTCTTGTAGAGGACCTTGAGTGGCGACGTACGCATTGTGTTTTCGATAGCCATCACAGTAATTTGCATTAATATAGTCGCTTCCGAGTATACCGTCGATGGGCTGCAGAATAACACGGCTATGATCGTAGGCGATAACGTTAGCGTACCTGTTTTTAGGTTTATTAACCTCCATGTTAGAATGATCCCATGTAAACTGCTGACCCGGTTCGATACTTTCGTATTCTTGAGAAAACTTCATATTATCGTTAGCTTTAAGCCGGTCAATGTGATCAGCAAGTTCTGATATAGGAATTGGTGGATGAGAAATCATCGCCGGAGTTTGGAAATTAAGTCGTCTCATCTCGACCGGATCTGACGGTGCTCCGAATCCAACGTCGGCCGACATTAAAGGTCTCGTGACCGCAGCCTGGTCGGGTGTCTTACACGGCTGACGGCGTCTCTTCATGATGAACAACATAACCAAGCAGAGAGAAAGCATTAAAGCAGCAATGATAGGGCCAATAACCCATAACATGCCAGCTTCTTTCCTATTCTCTTCGATTCTTATTTCCGGATCACCGTTTATGTCTTTGGGATCAGGTCGGCTCGGTTCTTCGCCGGGAGGTGCTCCGCGCATGTCCAACGACAGATATTCCGAAAATGGACTAGAGGTGTAAAGATGTTTTTGTGGCGTATCGACGACCGCTCTGACAAATACCCTATACTTTTTGTTCGGATTTAATTTTTTGTTGAGGAAACCTTCATATGATTCATTATTACCTAGGTGGAATGTATATAAAATATTCCTTTGTAGGAACTTAGCTGCGATATATGGAGCGTTTTCATCGTCTATTCTAGCGTTGTTTCTTATTAAATCTTCTGTTAAGAACTGATCGGGATGCTTATGATTGTGTATTTTATCATCGGGAACGACAACTAGGTAATAATGTGAAATAGGACCGTATTCTTCCGAAGCTTGGGGAAGAATAACCAAAATTTCATTTTCAACAACACCATAGAAATCCGGTTTTACCATTGGTTTTGGTGCGGCCATCTGTGTCGTTACAGTTATCTTAGTTGGCGGCCTATACGAATCGTCGTTTGGAATAGCACTGACATTTACATTATACGTCGTAAATGGCGAGAGATCGTTAATAGAATGTGATGTTTTATCGTGCTTTATAATTATCTCTCTCTTGGGTATCTCTTGTGTTTGAGTCATGCCTAGAGAGTCGACAAACTCTTTGATAGCATTATATGAAATCTTATAGCTTACAGGATTCAAGCGTAGAGGTGGTGACCATGAGAGCGTCATCGAGTGTGTAGACACATCTTGAGCTCTAAGGTGTAAAGGTACTTCTTCGGGCCTGACCTTAACCGTAACCTTTTCTGATAATCTCCCCAATCCATCGGTCGTTTTAGTTGCTACCGCGACGGCATATTCCGCAAATTTCTCCAAGTTTTCTATGTCAGCAGAATGCGTTACATGGACAGTTTTGTGCTGCCATTCGTCTAAATCTTCAACGGGGGTCATTGTGTAGAAAATTGAATATCCGATAACTTTTCGCCTCGACGGAACCGTTTCCCACCAGACCTCAATACCAGATTCAGATGTGGCGACAGCTTTGACTGCCATTGGTGCTCTTCCGATATCTCTTTCAGTATGAACTGTAATATCTTTACTGTAGGGTCCGGGGCCTTGGTCTGTATACGCTCTTACTTTGAACACATAATGAGCATCTTCTTCTAAGCCGGTAAAAACTGCTTTAGTCGTTTCCTTAGTTTTCTCTACGAGTGATGATTGATCACCTTTTTTGTAAAATTGAATGTCATATTTTTTGATTTGGCCACTTCTGTCTGCTCTAACTGGAGGCTCCCATGTCACACTGATAATGTCAGGTGTTTGAAAATTATACGTAACATTGGTGGGTGGGCCCTTCGGTGCCCCTTCCGGAGTGAGCCAATATTTAATATTCTCTTGACCGTAGCCGATATGGTTCCTTCCGGCCAATCTGAATTCATACTGTACACCTCTCTCCAGATCAGTTAATCTATGGGCGTTTACGTTTATTCCAAAATTCTCTTCTAGTGTTTTTTGATTTTTTATTCCGTATTTTAATCTATAACCTTGCAGTTCGCCGTACGTCTGTGTCGGTTTGGTCCATTCTAGCTCAATAGACACAATAGGTTCTCGCTCCAGTACCCTTAAATAAGAAAGAAACATCTTAGAGCAGTTACTCAGAGTACTTTCATTAGAAAAAGACGAGGACCTCTTTCTGACTTATGATTACCTATTGTTTGAATGAAATTTAATGGTTAAAATACTTTTGTAAGAGACAAGTAACATTAATAGCGGGATAAAACACAACATATTTAATATACGAGTATATAGACTTCAATTCTGGAGCAACCTGTTAAAAGTAGATGTCTAGGGTCCGCCTTGGTAATATAGTATACTCATTATCTGTAGTACAAATATGGTCCTCAATTTTTTCATACGAAAGGCTGCTCAGAACCTGATCAATTTAACTATGGGCATTGCTGACTAGGTTTCGACAATCGGAAACCACAGTTATTCGAAAATGAATTAATACCAAAATTAGGTTGAAACTAACTTAAGGTTAACAGTAGGCTTGTTGGGAACGCCGCCAGGGGTTTTGATGGTGACCGGCGGGCTTCTGTCGCCGTCGCCCTTGCGGGTGACAGCGGCGACTTGCACGGTGTACCTCGTGTCGGGTTGCAAGCCTGTCACGTTTAGCTCCAGTATCGTATCGTCCATAACGTTGTAACGCATTGGCTCGTTTAATAATGATTTGCTCTGCAACATGAAGTATACTTTCATATTTGTCTTTTCTGAAATATTTGAAGTGAAAAATAATATGTACAAATTACTTCTTTTTTTATCTTACCTCTTCTCGAATCTCTTGGACATGGACATGAAAGCCTCTTATGATACCGTTCTTTTCCTTCTCCTGTGGCGGTTTCCACGTTACGTGTATCGCAGTAGAGTTGATAGTGGTCACCTTGACGTCTTGCGGCTCTCCAGGCACTGTAATATCACCAGTTATATTTTAACTTCTCTACCGTTCCCTTTCATAAACTTCGACCTAAATTCCCTATCAGCATCTACGGAAACGTGCTAGAGAAAATTCTACTCAAGCAATTTGAATTCAAGGGATTAAGCATTTGCGTTAAAGGTTTCTCTTCGGAAAGCTTGGCGAAATTTCGAAAACTAAATTACCGAAATTGAGTCCGTAACCGTCGTCGGCAATGCTGATAGAGTATTTGGGTCTCCGGCGTGTATCTAAGCACGCCTTTCAGCATCTCGATCGGGCATTTGAATACCAACACACACACTGATATATTTTACGCCCTTTCACATCACCAAAACAATTAAAATGAATTACCTTCCAATCCATATCGTTAGGATTGTCTAAAATCGTTAAGCTTTTACAAAGAATCAACATTTAGTAAATTTATCTATTAGTATATAAGCGGCAATTCTAACTAGTTGTTTCTTTACAGGCTGCAAGGGAATCATGCTTCAGGAAATAGACTTGGGTAGTGACAAAGCTAAAGTTAGTTCTATACACGCCAAGTCAGTTCCGAGCAGGTAAAGTGGCAAAGACATGCGTCTTTAACCTCTTGCAGATTGTTCCAGAGTTTAATAATGCGAGGAAGTACAAACTACGTAAAGCTTAGGCACAAGCACAAATGCACATAAATACAAGCACTTTAGTAATTTATACTCACTCCTCAGGGCTGTACGGGTTACCAGCGGCCCATATAAAGTCAGTGACGAGAGAAAAAAAGAGAAAAACGCATTCAAATATATTTAAGACAAATTGTGCGTACATTGCAGGGCGAACGGAACTACTCAGTGAGAGATTACGAGTAGAACGCTTGTAGGTAAAATAGAGGTATTCTTATTTCACATCCTTATGTTCGTTGAGCTCTTTAGGAGACGCGTTCCGGTTAATCGGCTTGTGACGCCGGCGTCTCGCTGCTGCTCTCGCGTGTCTCGCCTTTTCCTGTTACAGCCATTTAATGACGAGCACTATAGAAATTTTATACTCAAGAAATCGAAACTTCTCCAGAATTATCACAATATATTCTCGGAATTGTTTTTTTGTATTATATTGTGTATGAAAATTATATACATGTTGGATAATCGAGAACAGGAAAAAGCTAGACTCGTTGAGACAGCGGTTCTTCGCCATTCGGCTCTTTTGAATCACTCACACGCACATGTATTGATTAACGCGACGGCGCCGATCTAAATGTGTGTGCTTCATCAGTGTATCTTGTTGTCAAGGCGCCCCTCGTTGTTTCGGTGTGTGTGTTGACTTGCTCCCTTGTGTCGATATCTTCTGTGAGTTGTGACAGTGTCGTTGTGTCATTGCTCGTTGGCTGTGCTCTTCTAATTTTTTTTTCGACTTAATATTTACTCAAGGAGTAACCGATGCCAAATTTTAACTGCGTTCTTCAAATATCGCTTAAGTGCGTTAGCGTACGTTAGGCACAATAGTTTCTGTATATGTCACAATATCTAGTGTGCATGCACGACGATAGTTTGATACAGAGAAATACAGAAGAAGGAAGGAAGGCAAGAGAAGTAGCTACTTGCAAGAGTGTGTAGCTTAGAGCGATCGAGACAGATAGAGAGATAGATAAAGATAGATAGAGAGCGCGTAGTCTAGTCAGAGCCGAGCAGTCGGGGAATACAGGTGAAGTGCGTTATGGTCTATCCGTTGGATCCAACAGGCCAATCTTTCACAGATTTAAAATTTAGACTGGATCCTCGGGATGGTGTCGCTTCGACCCGCAGCCTTCCCGCTAAGTACGAGTGGTTATACGGTACAGTGAGTACGGAAGTAGTAGTTGTGAGTAGTATAGCATGCGCGCGTGTCGTGTTGAGACGGTATTGGTATTCAAATGCGGCGCTCGGGCCTTGCGTGTTCGACGTTACTGTGCACACGGCTCACACGTATCACGTCTGCAGCCACTTTGTGACCGGAAACGTTAGATGTTACAGCTGGTATTGGCACAAGCGTAACAGTCTACTTAGATTTTGCTAACGTTTACGTTCCAATGTGACATTTGGCAGAGAGGCCGTCGCGTCGGACAGATCTTGTCTTGTCTTGTTGTGTGACGCACTCGCTCTCTCACCTCGTGTCGTCGCTGATGTGCTGAGTGCTTCCTAAAAGTGAATATCGGCCACGCGCAATCGCTCAACCGATTGCGTGTGTCCTATATTTGTAAACCTAACCGGTGCCCAGTGAAATTAACCGAACGAACAAACAGTGCTGTGTCGTCAAAGAAAGCATGCAAAATTGTGTCCATCGCTAAATACTCAATAACTGTGCGCCAAAATCAATAATATAACGGTGCCTTCGATACTAGACCAGGTGCAGGAGAAATTCTTTTTGCATTTCAGTGAGTGCCATCATTAACGGTTGGATAGTAATTTATCGGTGACGCGTCATCAAACCGAATCATTACATGTGGCGGTGAGTGGGAGCATAGAGACAATGCGACCGACATACGAGTACTGTGAAATCGAATGGTCTGCGTGATAAATGTTAAATTATATATATTTGTACATTGAAACTTATCGGCAAGCATATTATTTAAAACTTTGTTACGAGAATTAACCTCCTTGTTTAGAATCCTGCTATATGCTCACAAGAAAGAAACAAAAGAAAAAATGACATTAGTAACTGGTAACATTTGTAGCTCAATATGAAAGACGTATGTTTACTTATATTTAAAACCAACACCATTTGAACAGATCTCATTTAATGATACGCGGCAGGAGTGGAAATGTACATGTCACGGGATAATGATGCTCTTCATTAAGTTACGAATTATTCAAGATAATAATGAGAAATATTTCATTTCCATTCGCACCGCCTCAATTATCTGAATATAAAACCACCCAAATGTAATACCAATGGGAATATTTAATATATGAACTGTTCATCTTTTATAATATGAACAATTTTACCCAAATCACCATACCCGTTCCCGCAGCAGTTTTTAAAATATGAAATATTGTTAATGCTATTTAATATGATTGCAACATGAGAGGATGAAATTCAAAAGTATCACATTAAGTGGTCCATTTTATTTTCCTCTTATCTTACAAATATCAGAAGTTTTGTTACAATAGGAGAATGAAGAATTTATTTATTAGTTAGTTTGATGACGAGGCTCAACTTTATGACTTTAAGTGGATATTATGAGGTAGTTATTCTAAGAAGACTATAATATAAAATTAGCTGTTTATGAGATAGTTTCTAAATATCGCCTTTAGTTATTTTTATGTTGTAAGACACAAGAGTAAATTGGGAAAAAGAAGACTTAAATAAGGTATAGATGTTACGTAATAAGATTATGAAAAATATAGTAATGGTGATATTAGATAGATTCGTACTTTTCCAGTATATATCTCACTTTCTTCATAAACAGTATTATCATTGAATCATCATACAACCAAACTCGATTGAAAGTCATATAGTTGAGCCGCCAGAGGTAGTGTAATGTATGAGACGTACCGTCTTCATGCGTGCGCACGGTGACGGGGTAGGAAGCGGGTCCGTCGCCCACGCTGGTGCCGGCGAGCACCCACACGCGGTACTCCGTCCAGCGGCGCAGCTCGTCCAGCACGAACTCTGTCGCGTTCAGCCGCACCACTGTCGCCTCCGAGTCCCCGCGGCCCGCCTCCACACACAGCAGCTTGTAGTACGCGATGCGACCGTTGGCGCGCTCCGCGGGCGGCGGCTGCCACGACACGCGCACCGCCGTCGGCGATATCGCCACCGCCGTCACATTCATAGGCGGGGCTCCCGGCACTGAAACGCTCTAACGTCAACTACCGCCCACGGCCCACGACCGAGCCCACACCCGAGCCCACACGAGCCCACACACGAGCCCACACCCGAGCTCACACGAGCCCACACGACGTCGCTCACCACACCAACCTAAACTCCCTTCGACAGTATGAGAATGAAGTTTTACAACGAACCAATCGTTGCATTTTAATATCCCCGATGGTTAAGTTAGAGATAAGTTATGTGAAGTTAACCTCGATGCAATCACTGAATGCGATTAAATAAAACGTGTCAAAATATAAAGAAGGACGATTTGAATCGTCGAAATAAATCGAGCATGCACAAATGTGATCGGTCGTAGGATCCGCTCGCCCCTATTAAGAAGTGCTTTTTTCCTGCCGGAAGAAAATTGTGCTGATTATTGTCTATATAGCGACATGAGGAACACTAGGATATTTTTACACTAAACCCGTGTTCATTATGCCGCTTGCCTTTACAAAAGTGAGAAAAAATTGACATAGTAACTTTATCAAACAAATTTCGACTTACGGACAACATAAAGCTACTACTAAGATATTGTGCACACGCTTTATGTCTTTTGCTATTTTTTTACAGATGGATGAATGTTATTTTATAATTGTAACCAAACAAAGGCGCATACGCAATACCGTTTCGAGAATTGTACAATAACGAAACACATATTGTGATATAAAACTTGGTGCTTGTGCTTGTATTACTGGCAGCGTGCCGGGCAGGTGCGTTATGTGAAATATTACAGTAGAAATTACCTGGAAAACCCACAACAGGTTTACATTTTTAAATTTTCTTTTATTGTTTATGATCATTGGCTTGGAAAGAGTCCACACGGGATGTTATAATAGAACTCCCTATAAAGTCTACAAAGATGTTAAAAAAAGGGAATATACCGATTTAAAAACCTTACGTGCTAAATCCTTAACATTTAACAAACATTTTCGTTTGGACACACAACATTTAAGACACGCAAAAGAAGTCGTTCCAAGCCAAATGTTTCTTGTGTGTGTGTCTGAGTGGTTTCAACATAACATGTTAGTTGACCGAGTGGTACCGACATAAGGTTTTCGTTGGCCGATTTGTACCAACATTAAGTATTAGTTGATCTTGCATACCAATACTGTTCTGTTTTGCGCAGTAGTACCAACATACCGTATTGCTTTGTCCGAACTGCGATGGGCGGGGTGGTGGCGCCCTCGCCGCGTTGCGACCGCGCCGCAAGCCAGATGTAGTACAGGGTGTTTGGGTACAGCCCGTTCAGGGTGTAAGATTCCATCTTATGTATGCGTCTAAGAAGAATTTCATTCAAATATTTGTTAAATAATACATAATCCAGAATTATAGAGAGAGAATACGGATTTTTTTGGTCCGATTCTGACTCTCTTTTCTTTTAAATTCATACCATCCATCCGTCTGTCTTGTGTGTGTAAAGTGTAATTCCTTACTTCCTGTGGTGTTCCTTAGCGTAGGTATCGTTCCAGTAGAGTTCGTAGGAGACGATCTGGTCTCCTGCATGCATGGGCTGCTGCCACTGCAGCGTCACCGAGGTCTCACCTGCCTCTACTGCTACGAAGTTTGACGGCTGGGATGGTACACCTGAATTTGGCGACAATGAGTTACCGTACCATCTATCAGCAAGTCGTTAAGCCTCTAAGTCACCAAGTTGAATAGTATGAGAAACCTATATTTAGGGAAAACATTATGATTACATTAACACTAACATCATAACGTATTGTAAGGTAAAATTTGAACTCTATTCGGAAGTTTAAATCTATTATACTATTACCAAGATTTGATTAAAAGAGATAGTAGGGAGAAGAAATCCTTTCACAACGTATATATTACCTTGTTGTGTTTTAACTTGTACGGGCGCGGAGACAGGGCCGGGGCCCACCGAAGTGAACGCCTGCACTCGTATCGTGTAGACGGTGTGCGGGGTCAGCTCGTTGATGGTTGTTAGGTGACTGCTGTCCAACTGGATACACGGTTATAAATCGATATTGCAATAAGAACTGATATTGGTTTAGGCTATATAGGAGAACCAACATAACATCAAAAAACGTCACCATAAATAGATGCTTTGTGTAAATGAAAGCCAAAATTAACAGTAAGTGAACACGATTGTTAGCTCACCATCTGAGAGTTCCAAGACTGCAATGGTTGTGAGGGGTCCGTGGTGTAGTAGATTTTGTAGCCCTGTAACAATTACAGTAAAGATATAACAACTATTTTCATAATCAAGTCTTAACTAAAGATTTTACTACTACGCAATTTAAGAGCTTTGGTACTGTGAATTTCAGTAACTTAGGTCTTATATTTCATTTGAAATTCACTATTGCTATCTTTGTTGTTTTATAGTAGTCTAAAGGACGGCAATATTGTCGTAATCCCTGGTTTACATTACTCCATTACATCGGAGGAAATTAGCGTGTAGTTCCAACTGGAAATATGTAAAACCGCTCTGAAATCCACAAAGTGTATGGCACATTAAAACAACACTTAAATGCAATTCGTGGGTTCCAGAGTGTTTACATTTTTCCATTTGTAATCCAGCACTTATTTCGATTGCTGGACTGGAAAATGTAAGCAGGCAGGTGTTACGTGGAGATCCACTGGTAGAGGGGATTGCATGATTTTGTACTTAAATACTGGTTGATGCGATAAAGTACGCTTAATCGTTTTAATAAGCTTGAATATTTTAAAAGAAAATTGGTTGCTAATATCTTGTTTCACTTTGACAGAAAGTGGTAAAGCAAGTGCAGATAGCCATCTTATAATAATTAATGCTTAGCGCATCTTTCTCTAACGAAATATTAAATTGTTCAACAAACGTTGTACTCATGTCAAACTTAAACGGAATTATATTTTAACTAGTTTTAAGTGTTTATTTTTATTATAGACACTGCTATGCTATTAGACTTTGTGCATTTGCGTTGACCTAGTGTTAATAGAATGGTCGTTTTTAACGAGCTATCAAAGTTAACTAAAAATTCTTTGAAGTTAGATTAACAAAGTTGTTTTTATTAAAAAGATAACCCGCACAGATAAATCTATTCGGTGATCAAGAGGAGTGCCTTATTTTTAATGAATTTAAAAAATCTCACCGTTAATTGTCCATTAGGCGTCTCTGGTTCCTCCCATTGTATTACCATTGTACTGGAACTAAGCGGACGGACTTGTACGTTTCTTGGGGCTGACCCGGGTTCTGTAACAAATCGTATTATATTCAGAACATATGCCTTAAAAAGATTCATATTGATGTATTGCTACTATTAAAAAAAAAGGAAAAAAAATAAACGAATCGAGTAACTCCTTCTTTTGGGAACTCGGTCAAATATATAAAAATTCTTATATAAAATTAAAAAAATGTTTTGGTAAATATAACGTAGTACCCTAATACAAGCAATTACTAACAAAATTATTGCGACATCCGATACGTACGTAAATATTACAGGTCCTAGTGGTAATGTTTTCTTGGAACGCAAAATCAATAAAGAAGTTCCTCAAAGCGTTTAAACATCGTAATCACAAAAAAGGGCCAATGACGCTCTTCAACGTTTTCTTTTTATTACAAGCACAAAGAAAATAGATATGACACATCTTTCTTCCCAATTTCCAAGAAGAATAGTTGTTAGTTGTAGAACTATTAAAATGTGATGCGTAAAAGTCTACATTTATTTTTGAAAACATATTTTGAGGTAAATGCCACAGCAGTACCAAATAACAAAACAGGGATAACGTTATTTCTTTGCCTGTTATTTTAAATACTTAAAAAAATATGCAAAAAGCAATATCCGATTGCCCCTTTAGCAGGAAATAACAAACAGAACAACGGGATGAACTGAAGTCTTAAAGAAGGTTATTTGTCAAAGAAATAACGAGGTATTGAATTATGAAGCGGCTCGAATAATCTTTTAATTTATTTCCTCTTGCTTTCTTCTAAAAAAATCCAAAATTAATATTTAAATACATTGTTACTTTATTTCTTAAACATTTTAACTGGCCCAATACAATGTAAAATATTAAATTAACCAGCTCTGTATCCTAAGATTAATAAAGTACGGGTTTACATTTCACAAGGTCTAACTTCTGAACAAATTTCGTACACATGATATCTTTGCCTTACTTTTAACGGAAAACCAATTAAAAGAGGTCTGTCTGACTGTTCGCAAATCCGCGCTTGTTCCATGTAGTAGCTGATAAGAGCGAGAGTAAGTTCGGTTCCTTTTTTTTAATTCAGCTGTAAAGTCGCGTGCTACCGCTAGTCCTTTAAAATTAGCATATCTTGTAAGTATTTGTATGATTACTTTCCAAATTTAATTTCTAGATACTGACTAGAAATTTGAGATATTTCACTGTATTCGTCGTAAATGTGTAAATTGTGTATAAACCAAACGCTTTGAGAAAAATATATTTCGTGCTCGTCTCAGCGTAGGCATTGCCGCGCCCCCAGATCGATATCTATACCTACATTTTCATTGTTATTTCAGCAGAAAGAGTCTTTTATTTGTTACCGGTCCGGATAATTTTAGTTGCTGGGAGAATAGACGTCGGTAAATTTAATTTTTTTGAACGAAAATTAGACGTGATAGCTTGACAAGTTGA
>LD688936.1:2489608-2504388 GCA_003118335.3 Papilio memnon
TATTACATATATGTAATGCCAGGAGTATTATAATACTCCTCGCAAAATTACGCCAATATTGTAATTCATTAAATATGAAACTCAATATTACCGCTCTTGGTGAAAACGTTCACCTTGGCCTCGTGAAAAGTCGTTTAACCGCATTTTCATAAAAGCCTTCTGTAGATAATCACCTCAACTTTCTGTCGTTTACTTGAGTAAACATAGTGAAGCAGACAACGTATTTTCTGGTTTGCTTTGGTTATTTACCACAGCAAGATTTTGTACGTTGTTTGTACTTATTACTTAGTCAATTTATTGATAGGATGTAGAATCATTCAATAAAACTAAATTGTCACTGACTAGAGACTAAGATTTTGGTGAACACAAAGGTCTAAAATGAAGCGCAATAAATCGTGTTTTAATCATTAACTTGTTACCCTAACTAATATTCAATTCAGTTTGCCTTTAAGTCTTTAGAAAACCTCTAATTTAGGAGTTTATTAACATACGACCTTTTATAAGCCATTTTAATTAAGCGTAATGTAAAATTGAACATCGTTTATCATCACACGGGAGGAAATTCAAACACGAGCCTGTCGCGAATAAAAAATACATCTGCTTATTTAACAAAGATCAAAGGAAGCAAATTACAATGTAAAGACCCGTTTTCCGCTCCGCTGTCGATGGCTTCAAGAATAATGGAACGAAAACAACGATTTTATTTTGCCTTCTAACAAACAAGCCTACGTACAATCAGGACGCTAATCATTGAAACCAATTAAATAAAATATAGGAATCCCGAGCTTAAATATAAAATACAAATGATAAGTTTAGCTAAAACCTTGTAATATTTTTACTTTCTTGGCAGTATGACCGTTGGTAAACAAGTTAACGGTCGGTAGATTATAGAACGCAGTGCTTGTTTAAGTTGTAGCTAATGGCAACAGCAATCAATAACAATACTTTGATCAATGCGTTGGCAACTGAGCCAACTGTAGCACCCCAAGACAAAGGCCCGGTTGAATTAATAACGATGACACTTGACCTCATCTCACCCCAACGCGTCCTAATTCCGTTCTAATGGACACTTGCAGACGTAAATTATAATTAAAACATCATTATAAGTGACATTTTGTAGTATAGCATACACAAACTATTTATTTAATCAATCATATTATTATTGAAAAACATCTTTTTTCAGAAAATATTAAAAGCGACATTTAGGGACACACGAATGTTAATGTTTTATTTCGCGGTCCTATTCGCCGCAGCACATGCTATGTAGGTGGTCTTACAAGAATTTAACACAAGGGCAGAACAGTGAGGCAATGTAAAATACCGTCAGATCAGCGAGCGATATATTCCTATACCAGCTTTCGCTCGCGACTCCGTCCGCATGGAATTATAATAAACAAAAGTAAGTAGTCTATGTGGTTTTCCAGATTAACATCTACGACAGTGCCAAATTTCATTCAGATCCGTTTAGCAGTTTTGGGTACAAACTCTAATATACATCCATCCATCCATCGATCCATCTAAACTTTCGCATTTATAATATTAGTAGGATATTATGACAATTTTTCTAGCGATTTCGATTATCGTATGTGACTTTGTCTGAGGCCCTTTGTCTCGGCGTTTTGCGTCAAAACAGTAGCATAAGTGGACAGTCCTACTTGTCAGACTGTTTGTTCTGTCCTCGTGTAATACTAATATTACAAATGTAATGAGACGTTGCAACCCTCGCACTTATCTAAATGTGCTAGATAGTTAGGAAACCGAGGTGTGGCGCGAGCGACAGTATCTGCGAATATATTGCGTATATTATTCTCTGCGGTGGTGTCGCATGCCGTGTGGAAAGTGTGCTACCATTTCTTATAATACCACTACTTGGTTGATTATAGTAAGAATAACGTTTCAAATTTAAATAACCTTAGGGTTGCGATATTACTTAAAAAATTTGAGATATCGTTTGCGCTTCGATAGTTATCGAATTGATTAATGAAATGTTTTCGCCAATAAAAATAGGAATAAAAATGCCAAAAGAACATGATAATTGTACCACATCCATTGGCGTGTTAATCGAAAACCATTAAGTAACAGCCGCAACTCGAAGCTGAACCATTCAATTCAGCTTTCATGTGGCGGATATAATTATGCATTTATTTTTAATTCATTTATTATGGATATTAAATGGAATTTTACCGATACGGTACATATTTCATTCGATAAAATTTTAAAAGAAAGAAATTGTAGCTGGAAAATGTTCATTTTAAGGGTTATCGCGCATTGCACCACTCTTCGCTGATCTGGCATCAGCCCCGCCTCGCGAAATCCAACATCAACTCGATCGCCGCGCACTTTCCACTCGTGCAAGCGAGAATGACGTATCAGAATTTTAAATCTTTATCCTGCTTAATCGGTAGCGTTGAGACGGCGGCCATCGCGAGGCCTGGCGCGGCGGTACCCGGTGGGCAAAGAGTGAAGCAAAGCGTGATAACCTTTAATCTACCAGTTAATAAGAAGAGAGTTATATTTTTAATCGTAGTAGATGAGATACTTCTCCATACAAATATCAACCTAACAAAATTTGATAATAGTCTAGAGACAGTCACGTGGCTTTTAACGTAAATTTAAATAACTATTATACAAATCTTATTAATTCCTACATAACATTTATAGTAATTTGGTCTACACGAAGTAACACATATGATAGATTAAGATTCTATAATAATTTTCTACATAATCTGTAATGTAAATGTATGGAAGAAACCTTACCTTTCACATACAAAGACGTAGGTTTGGAGAACTCGGTTCCAATAGAGTTTTCGGCGACACATTCAAACTTGCCTTGATCTTCCTCTTCACTTTTTACAATTTGTAGTGTACCTGCACAAATAAAATGAAGAATTTAGGCTAATTTTAATTCACCGATTTGTTAGATATTTAAGATATCAAATTTCATCAAGACTGAAACTCAATTTAAAGTTTGTTAAGCAAGCATTATGATAATTACTTATACAGACAAAGTTAAATTATAAACCAGCTTCGGCTAATTCATTACAATTTCAAAATCATCATTTAATAAATTTACTTATTAACTTGATTGAAGACTGAAACGTTTTGAAATAATTAACCGTTTGATTTCAACTGTACATGTCTATTAAAGTCCAATGTTATTTTCGAGTTATTATAATTCAGCAGCACAAAAATACAGTACCTATATAAAAATAATTAAAATCACATCCTAACAAAAATACGAGAAAATTTATGATATAAACCATCGTTCCGACGAAACATTTGTAAATTAAATACAAGGTTTAGAGAGAAACAATTTAAAACGTGTAAACATCCCTTAACAGTCGGTCGTCCGGTTTTATTTGCGGCTTGCGTATATATAAAGATTTATGACTTAATAACATGACCCTCGGGTTATTATGACACTGGCCAAGTCTCGGGGATCAAGACGTAACCTTTTATAATACCATCCCTGGGTATATTAAGGTTGTTAAGTTAAAATTTCCCCCGGAAATCTGTTAAGTGTGTACGCCTCATTGATTTATTTACTGGTCGAGACCTTGTAGTTTTCGAGTGGAGGTCTAAATTTATCTCGTATGCTCTTGGGATATCTATTTAAATTAATAACTGCCCCTGTATATACGTTTTATAATTGACTTATAGTGTTACAACAGTTATGTTTATAGTTTCGCTCACGACCCCGTCCGCGTGGAATTAAAAAAAAAAGTAAGTAGTCTATCTGTTCTTCTAGACTATCCTCTACATCCATGCCAAATTTCACCGAGATCCGAATAGCAGTTTAGGCTACAAACTCTGACATATATAAACTTTCGCATTTATAATATTACTAAGATTTTCTAAATATAATCTGTTATTTACTTAACAAATTAAAAGGAAGCTTATGAAAAGTTGTAATTATTAAAGCGTTACGAGGCAACCATTCATATAGATTAACTAAGGCATTGAGGGGCCTTACGAGCCCTCATCCCTTGCAGAATTGATTGAGAAGATCCGTGCAAGAAAACCTCTAATATACAGCGTCAATGATTAAAGGGTCGAGACGTCATTCTTCCGGATGGGGTTGTGGTTTTATTCTTCTATTTTAAGCATCAACACACGAGCTTGTAAATGTAAAACTAGTTTATTGACATTACTTTCTGGTGCATTTGACTAAGTGTACTTAAAAAAAAACTTTTTTTTTAAAATTCAGACTGCAGTGAATTGTGTGCTCTCTCCGTCGCTCCATTTTTTATTTTTCTATTTCCGCTTGTATTCAAATATTTTTGATGAAGACGCGTTCTTGTTACTTTATAACAAGTTATTTGAAATAAATTATAGCTGACTATATATTATAGAAATTATAATTTATATTATACAGAGATACACACTCCTTGATATTTGTAGCGATAACAATGGTAGAAAAATATCTTACTAAACCGAAAGCATTTTTCATCATCTGCGTAGAGATGGGGCATCGTAAATCAAAGCGGGTAATAATCATTATTTACGCGGGCATTCATTAAGACGGCATTAGATGCGGTCATAAGTGTCTCTTGTGAGATCACACCGTACACTTAATCAGGCGCGGTGGCGCAAAGTAAACCTCACGTCCTGTCCCGACCTAAGAGCTAGATTAAACGGGCCGCTGTGATAAAGCTCCCCTCGCCATTGTAAGCTGACCTTTAGAATGGCACCGCGGCGCCCCTCGGCGGTTGTTTTTAATTAGGCACCGGAGGGACGGAGGGGTCTTTCTTGATCGGTGGCGATATAATTCCGCTACGAGCAGGCTATCCCCGGCCCGACATTTATGAATAGCGCTTATTTTTCTTTTAATTACGGCCACCCGGTCTGTTGACGCGTTTTGTCCCCGCTAGGTGTTATTACTTATGACTGCGGCGCGGTGGCGTCACGTAGCCGCTGCAGACGAAGATAGACTTCATCCCCTAACGTCTCCAAATAAAAATAACAAATATTTTTATACTCTTGTATATTTTCTACCTTTTGTACTGCAGTTTCCTGTTTTATCTGGAAAATCCAGCCATTTCGATTACTAAATACGTGTTAAAGGATATTTGTAAAATCTAGCGTTCGGTTTATTTTATTATGAATTTATTTATTAAAGAGTTTGTAAAAAGTGTATTCGTACAATTTGTACCGTTTTGAATGTTTGTACAAATAATGAAAATATTTAGTAATTTATTTTGCTTATATGAAAAAATTAAAAAGTAAGTTTAATACCACACAATGTCCGCGGGCCACATTAAAACGACTTAATTACTTTGATATGAGCTTTTTTCGTAACTTTACCTCGCTCGCTGAGCCAGTTAAGAGTTTTTTATTTATAACTAAACTAGGTTGGTTTTACGTACATACATAATTTTAATATGCGGTATAATTAAATTGCATTTAATATTAGTTGTGACAGTGAGATGAAAGTTAATTTTAATTAGCTAGAGTGATTTTAAGTCTCGTTTCTTAGGCGGAATAGATTATATGAAATTTTGTTAAAATATGTATTTATTTGTAGAAATGACATGATAATAAAAACGCAAACGTCCCGCGAGACATCCAGTAATCGAATAAAAGAACTGCACAGTATGCGTAGGGATTTGGGGATTTTGCGTCAGCGTTGCGCCGGAGACATTCTGATGTAGGTTGTTCGCGTTTTGAATTTAATATTGTTTGCTTAGACATATTCACGTATCTCTTTCATACAACATTAATATTACGTTCTTGTGATGCGTAGGAAAGTTTTCGTTTACTGTTACTTAATAAGTTGCGTTAGTTCATAATGTTCATATAACTAAAGGATTATTTCAAACAAGAGCGTCGTCATACTTTTGAATCAAACACTTAGCAACATCCCCTATAATTAACACTATCCCTTAACCTTACTGTATAACACGGATGATGAAAAACGACCCTTTACTGGATGTGACACGGGGCGTGGTCGCCTTGTAAAACTTTTGCGACCTCAATCAAGTGAGACTTCAGAGTACGCCCGTTGTTGCTTATTGTTGTATGAATTAGACGGTTTTTGCTAGAACTGGCAAGTCCATTCAAACGTTTGAATCGCACATTTGTATGCAAATGAGTAGTAATCTGGCTTTAGAGCGCTTGTCGCGTTGCGGACTCCCGCAGCGGACTGCGAGTGGAGAAATATGTTTGGGATAACACAAGCTAGATAGATCGTTTCAGTATTTTAAAGGTTAGGTATTTTATTGTAGTCAAATTCTCCAAAACATGATAATAATTTTCAATGATTTTCCATTGTGTATAGTTTAATATTTTACGTTACATGGAAAAGATGTTGGGAGAAGAGTGTAACGGCCACTCTTGTATCGACGGGTACAAGAGTGGCCGTTACACTCTTCTCCATTCTGCATCCAGAGCTAAATTAAAACTTAATTTATTTTGCAATCACCGAATTTTGTAATATTTATTTTTAAAATAGTTATTTTGATAATGAATCATTAAATTTTAATGACATTTTTGTAATTCTCCAATTATTTAATACAAAATTAACACATCAATCAGCGGTCATCGGAGCATAGAACCTTTTAAACCGTAAATGAACTGGATGTGCATGTCTAGTTAAAAATAACACGGTTTATGTCAAATAAATTCGTGGGGCTGTGCTGAGGGAGCTTAAATCGTCGGTAATTTATAATTGTACAATACAATGTAACCGTGGCTTTGTTACAATTTGGATTGTTTTATCGCACAAAATGCTGTTAAGGATTTCCTAATTAAATATTACGGTACCGATCAGTTTAAAGTCGGTAAAGCAATAATAAATTATCAGTTGAGATTAGAAAGGTAAACAATTTAGTTATATTTTATGAAATTAGAAAAGTTTTTTTTTAAATATCAGTAGATTTTTGTTAAATTAAATTTGAATATAATACGTTTTCGAAATCACATTGCTATAGTATTGCAAATAAATTTTAAAATTTCATGTAAAATCCTTTCATGTATGTTGGTTATTGTTAAAAATGTACAACTATAGAATTAAAAATCATCATTAAAAGGTGTAATTCTGTTACAAAGTTCTGCGAATGATAATCAAATAAAATGAATAGATCGTATGAGGTGTCCTCAAGTTCGAGTAAAGCGAAAGTAAGCTGAGAATGACGTAGTAATCATTACACACTGTAGCACCGTAGACCACAGAGCTACGGAACACTAGACGCGGCCAAGGTGAAATAATCCACTCGAATAAATTAAAATTAATGAGATTAAAAGAGCCCGCGGCAAGTCGCCGCGGACCCGCTCTAACTGAATTTTAAATTACTTTCCCACCTCTTGTGAAGTGCATAATGCCATTAAAATTGAAATTATAAACTTTATGACTTACTTAATTAGAATCAGTTTTAAATGCACAACAACAAAACAAACTATTATACATATATACGAATTCTTCTTACATTTACGTAAATAAGAAAATATTAACAGAGATGGCCTCCTGTTGTGATTATTTTAATCAACAAATTTTATAATTACGAACAATGTTGAGTTTTATGTCGAATTTATTCGTACCATCCATAGTTTTCAAGACCAGTAAAATAATTAGTAATCCCACTGGTTTCTAGAAAGAATATTGCTCAATAAGACCGCTTCTCACGTCATAGTTATTATTTTTTATTATAAATATCAGTTTAAATTTTCTAAACAATATCAAGAATATTGCTATTGTAAATTAAATATTCAACGTCGCCAACCGCGCGATCGCTCGTTCGTTTACCTCAAAATTGATATAATTAACATTTCTCCCTTCCTTACCCCCTCTCTACCCTTCACAACTACCAGCTTATCATATTGTGAGCTCGAAACTTGGAACTTTCATTAAGAAGTGCAAATTAAATTTGCCTTCGAAGCAATTTTTAAGCGCGTCGTCTTTCCTAATTAAAAACCAATTAATTGGTAAAGTTTCGAGATTTGGAGCAGTGACGAAACACTTTCAGTTCTTCGAGCGGGAGGGAAGTTAGAACGATATCGGTAATGTGACTTACGATACGAAAACTTATAAATTCGGGGATTGGGCTTTGAACTTTAGGCTTAAGTTTGATAATTCATTCATAAACTACATTTTTTGTCTTATTTAAAGATTATTACCATATTTGTTTTACAACACAAGTCCTGTGAAAGTAGGTAATTTATACCTTCTGGGGAGGGGTTATCAGTGATGTGTAATTTAAATCACTTTCAAACTAAAAGTAAATAATCAGGTGAGGTAACATCGTTAAAGTTTGAGACGGCTGAGGTTACCTAGTTCCGGCCAGGAATCCGGACAAAGCCTCCAACCCTCGGGATACGGTCCGAAGGTCCTACCTTATATTATTGTGCGAATAATGCTCCCCGTGCTTCCGGGAAGTGGCGGCTGAATCTAATAACAATTTATACGGACATCGAATAATATAACGTATAAATAATGGATATAACTTTACACGCATGTGTGCGTCGCTTGCGGTATGGCGCAAGTGAGATAAGCGATTTAGAATTTTCAGTAACGACTGGTTTCTATCATTATAATTTGGAATAATTAATGCTGCACTAATCCTTTAGAATAGGATAAATACCTACTATTGAAAATATGAAATTAATGTTACATAAGTTTAAAGTAAGAGATTAATAACTTTTGTTTTCGTCTTAACGAAGGATTAAGTAAAATGAAAACTATCTTTATGAATACGATATTTTAGATATTTATAAATTATGGACTCATTAAGCTTAACATGTAACCAGACTATTATTTTATTTCAAATTAAAAATGTATTTCCATCTAGCACTAAAATATTTCTTTTCTTCGCTTCAGCGTATCACTTGAACCAGCGTCAAACAAGACCGCAGAATAGATCCCAATGACTTCGTATTCGGATCAAATAAAGTTAGTTCGGCGAAGGCTCAGAATCACGGACACTTTATTAACTTTGTGTGTTTCGGTCGCGTCGGTCGCGTCCGCGGCGAACGTGTTCCCTGATCGCCGGCGAAGCGCTGCGCCGTGTGCGTGATCCCAGCGGCCGACATAATTGTGTTTATGTTTCCACTACAACCCGACATATTATTGAAAACAGTTGTTCAACTAATTGATTCAACACGTATGTTGTTATAATTTCTCGATATTTGTCAGTTGTTTTAAATATATATACGGTAAAGTACCTATGTATAATAGGTAAAGTTGAGATTTAATAAAACCCAAGTTAGTTCACCAATCATAAAATTGTTGCATATTTAATCCGATGCCGTCTTTAATATGAAAAATTCATAAACATAAACTTTTATTTTCATCAATTCTTCATAATAAATCATTCATGTAAAATTTAGCGACACCTAAGGTAGGAAGAGCTATTACTGGTAACAGACACTTACCGTGCATTTTATCATTGAGCAAAGCGTATCTAGGGTTGGATGCGACATCCAGGGGCAAGGAGTTCCACAGCCACCTGACCCTGGGCGGCGGGATGCCACTCGCCTGGCACGGGAGAGTCGCGGTGTGACCCACTTCGACTACCATCGTCGACGGAGGCTGGATGATGGTTGGGAAACCGGGCGGCACTTTGTCAGCTGCAAGAAAATAAAAACAACTTTTTAAAATAAGAAGTATTAAGAGCAACCGAAACCGACGAGCATATGAATGTGGAAGAGGCTTGAGTGAACCAGGACTGTGTTAGACCGAAATCCGTGGTCTCTGTCCACCCCTCATGGTTATTGGAGTGAAATGTGTTTCAACTTATAAACGCGACTTGGATATAAAGTAATGATTTGCATGGTAAATATCTCATAAACAAAAATCGGCGAAAATATCAAATCTGTTCCTCCAAACAATATACTGGGGTCAGTAGTCGGAAGGGATGATTGTTGACCCTTTTCGATGGACAATCCCTGGGGATCCATAAAAGTATCTCTCTGAGATAAATTTGCAATTACAAATATCATTCAAGTGTAAAAAGTAAAATTATTTATGTATTCTTTAAAAGAGATGCTGAAATAGGTCTTTGAAGAAAAAAATGGCGGCCAGGTTATTGATTTATTTTTAAAATAAATAGTAAATAAATTGCTTCCCATGAAATACTCAGTCGTTTATATTTCTTTTCTTTTTTTACTTTTAGATATTGTAATATTAAAACATTTATTAGTTACAGTTTCCAATAAATCTGGATTGAGCAATAGATCATAAAGGTGTCTC
The DNA here is from genome assembly GCA_003118335.3 of Papilio memnon. Taxonomy (NCBI): domain Eukaryota; kingdom Metazoa; phylum Arthropoda; class Insecta; order Lepidoptera; family Papilionidae; genus Papilio; species Papilio memnon. The sequence goes on from LD688936.1 coordinate 2,499,792, forward strand.
CATACTTTTCCCGAAAGAATGGATTTCACTCCGCCTCCGCCAAAAATTGATTCAGACATCTTAAATAGTCCTTATCTTTGACCATCTCATTAGAATTATTATCATCACGTCCAGTCCAGTGTAATACGTTGCAAACAAATTTTATGTCAATAAGAACTTAACATAATTTTTTTGAGAGAAAAAATTAATGCCCATATAGTTTTATGACTTGGCCATTAATAATTGATGAGGCAAAAACCAAAAGGTAACTGCGTCATGCGCGTTCTATGCCATCGTGACATTTATTAACGTATTATAGACAACTTTAATTAACAAATTGTGCAATCGCTGATCGTATTTTCAATCAATCAGACTACATAGTTCTTTCAATATTTCGTAACAATGTAAATAAAAGAGATTCAAATCAGGGTATCAATGGATGTAAAGAGTTTCTCTTGAAATTAGCAATAAAAGAAAAAGGGACAATGAATTTTCGTACTGGAATAAAATAAGGTTTTGTACATCACCGTGGCGCAGTAAATTGAACAAAGAAACGTTTTAAAGCGGCGTGCACAAAGGCCGATGATTTTTTTCATGCAGATTTCTTGGAGCTATCCTTTTAAAAGGGTCGACAAAGGTTGGGCAAACAATCTAAATAAGGTCGCTTGTTACTTCATAAATTTTAAGCGCTTTATGCGATTTTCAAGCGAACAATTATAAGCGATGAATCATTTTTAGAAAATATAACAGTACATAAAAAAAATAAAGTATAACAGCGTCAAATACATAATCTTTATTGTTTTGTAGATTTAAACTATTCAGAACTTTTTTTCAACAAGGCCAGTTATTCGGTAATCGGTAGAAAAGGAAAGGATTAATAATAATTTAGATGTTCAAAGAAAATGTCTAAAAAATAAAATATACAAGAAATATAAAAATTTGTAACAAGAAAAATTCATTCGAATTGACCGTTCCGCGCCACGAACAGAGAGAGTACTAACTCATTCAAAATAATAACTTCACGGACGATTCGTAATCGCGTTGTAAACTCAGTTAATTCCGAATCTCGGGTCTATTTGAAGAGTCGTTGAAGTTCCTTATTCGCGGAATTAGCGCGAGCGCGTCCCGCGAGCGACGAACCGTATTACACGGCCGAACTTTACGCAGCAATCCGCCAACCGAACCTTGGATTAGCGGGGCCCAAAACGAAATTCGAAATATTCAAGAAATAATGTCAGTCTTGTTGGTTAATCAAATCTCGTTCACTCGGAAGTTCGGGCCTCGGGACGGAGAGATTTCATTTTGCGAATTAACATTTCACTATTACAAATTTACCCGGTATTTTATAATTCCTTGAATAACGCTATTTCCTTGTCTAAAAGTTGCGTAGACTTACTCTAAAGCTTTATAAAGACATTAACACAAAGTTCGGTTAGTTTCAACTACGTTAAAATTATTGTATAATATGTACGTCTTAATTATACTTAACACATTTTAGTGTTGATAAATGTTGAGCATATTATCATTTTGCATAAAATACAAACATAATAAATATAGGAACATTCTCGAATAATGAACCTTCTTTTAGCTAAATTGAACGAAAACACTCGTCTTGCCATCATTCGTAAAAAAAACATATTCATCCGTTTACATTTATCATGATATATAAATGTCCTACTCTAAAATCCGAAATTATATAATTTTCCATAATAAACTTGAAGCCAGTCCTTAAAAGTGTTGTATGGAGTTCATGTAACTTATACTTTAATTGGGCCGTAAGCGGCGTGTGGGACGGGTTCCCCGAAACCATACAGGTTTCTTTGAAATGGCTCCCTAATGATCCCACATAGAGGTACTCGTACTCGCTTATATGATTATCGTTATACAAAATTCGTAAAGTTTTGAAGGGCTGCTTCTACCGGTAGTCAGAAATTAATCAAGGTTAAATCTGATACACTTTTATACGCCCAATGCGTGGGTTATACTTCCGCACGCGATATTAAAACCTCCATTTCTATATAGAGCATTTCAGCATTTCATTTACGTCAGAATCAGCTTAAATTAAAAAAAAATAGACATGAAATTTTTTTATCAATATAAGACAAAAATCTAAGAAATTAATATAGTAAATGTTCATCTTTAAATTTTTACCTTAGAGACAGCATTTTAAAAACCAAGTATTTGATAAAAGTATTTAGATACAATAAAGCATAATACGAGTATATTTATTTCTAGAAGCTGTTATCATAGGCCTTTGGTTGGCGTCAAACTCCTTAATATAGCGGTCATTAGCCATAAAATAAACTGGGTCGACCATCGAGGAACTATAGTATGGTTATTTCGAAGAATTATTACTTATGGTTTATATTACAATTAAAAATGAAGGAAATAAAACTTGTCATAAACGGCGATAACGACGGGATTATGTTGGTACAAATAATGATTGGTTGTGTAGTTGGTCACTAATTTAAAGTCCTGTTGTTGTTGTTATTAAATATTTAAGTCTTACGTGGACCCGATAATTACTCCAGTAGTTTAAGCCAGCATCGTCTTTGATTACACATCAAATAAAGGATCCAGATCCGTGCACCAATAAATAGAGGACCTCTTTGACATTAAGACGGGTCCAATAATCCTTTACTGAGAATGGCCGTTTCGACGAACACGGGGATCCGCTAAATTATAAGATGACAGGACTGCTCGTTAAAGTATTCGGATTAGACCGGAATAAAATGTGAATGATGTTAGTTGTTACATTTGTCACAAATATGTAGCCTCATTTTGACAGCTGTCAAAAGTAAGTTACTCTCTGTAGGTGATGTTTGGATTACCGCAAGTTTTAAGTTCCAAGAGAGAAAACGTTAGTGGATCTCCTTTAATGAGTGTTTAACAGATATTTTAGATATATTCTGCAGATGAACTGCTCATTGCCTTTTATAAAATCAATTGTCAAAGTGGACGAAATCAGCTTTGCCCTGAGCTAAGATCCGTTGATAAAGATGTCAATCCAAAGGAAATCGCATTCGAATGTACCCTCGATGCTTCCCGACTTCTCGTAATTACGTTTTCCTTCATTCCTCGAAAAACAATCGCGTTATCGTTTTTCTTTTAGCAATATTCTTTTATTCTTAATTAATTTTCGATATGGCTAAAGTATGATGATACCAATTTTTAGTTTTCTAGCAATATAGAAATGAATGTATCGAAGTGTTTAGACCAAGAAGGGAATGTGTTTAGACCAATGTTAATAGTTGGAGCTTAAAAAATTAAGAGTCATTGACCAACTGAACTCAATCGCGATTTATTAGTTTTATGAATCCAACCAGCCATGAGTAATATTTGATTATTTAAAAAAAACTCTCGAAAACATTTCCATACTCGCTTGACTCAACTTAGAAGTAAAGAGGAATGAAATTCACGAATTTCACATTCATAAAACGGGACGCATAAACGTATCTCTGCTAACGGAATAAAAATTAAAAAACACACAGGAGCGGATGAAGGAAAATACATAAAGTTTATTGCCTCTTTTTAGGCCCAGAAAATAAGCAACGAAATGAGATGAAAATGTTTAATGTTTAAAAGTAAACCGCAATATATCTCGCGTTGTTTTACAGACCGCTGCCTGCGCCCTTTTGACGCGTTTAATAACACGTTTTAGCTTTGTGCTAAAATTAGCTTGTTTATTGACTAAAAACATAGCTACGCGATATAGATCTTACTAATATTATTAATGCGAATGTTTGTGTGAATGGATGGATAGATGGATGTTCGTTAAAGTTTGTACCCTAAACGGCTGAACTGATCTCGATGAAATTTGGCATAGATGCAGAGCATAGTCTGGAAGAACATATAGGCTGTTTTTTTTTTAATTCCACGCGAACGGAGTCGCGGGCGAAAGCTAGGAGTTAATAAATATGGCAAAAGAAGAAAGCAAGAATTTACTGCAAATAATGAGTTAAAATGTGTTTCCTATTTAAAGCTGAAACTTCAATTTAACAGGAGCAAATGAAAATTGTATAAAGCTAGCCAACTGTAATTAACAATTCAAACAGTGGAAAAAACAAAGAACAAGGCGTTGAAAGACTGGACCCGCTTAAAAGGGACCTACTAAGAGAAAAAATCAAAACAAAGTGTATTACGGTATCCTTAACTAAGTATAAATTGGTTGGAAACATTGTGCTTAATTTTGCTTAATTGAGCTCTATAGGGCAAAAGGTTTTGGTTCGGTTATATTTTTGTACCATGAAATTCTAGTAATTTGTACGTAATATTGTCATATCTCAATTTCTAAATCTTAATATATTTCGTAGAACGTGGCGACAATCCGTCACCTCGGGGTGTCGGATTCGGTCTGCTTTAAAAACGGAAGACGAGTCCCACTCAGCCGGGGGTAGTGTTACCCGGTCTACCCGACTCGGTACAACACCCTCACAGCGACGAAACTTGATGCACAGTTAACGATAGGCTCGTTAAAACAACTCATAAAACCCACTCAAATGACAAGTGCGAAAATAAGACTAATTGAATTTTTCCACCGTATTATTGGAAACGAATCGATTAAATTCCCGAATATCAAATTCGCGAAACCTTAATCTTTTCCATGCTTTTGATGTTA
>LD688936.1:2516354-2531038 GCA_003118335.3 Papilio memnon
TGTTCCATGTGGCACATTTCGACGTTTTGTTTCAAGTGGTAACATTTATTCTCACCGTGTCCGAGTCCTCTTTAATTATGGATAATTTATATTCAGATTAAAGTAGGCGGCAGGTGGCGGATTTCTGCGGCTCTATTACATCGCGCACGTGACTTTAATACGCAGTTATTAGGATTTATGGCTTACTCGATAGCAGAATAGTTTATGGACACAATATGTTATGATGTCTATTAGCAATCTATTCGTACGCGCCCCGGGTGCCGTGTCCATTCATCTTAATACAAATGTGATTTGAAAATTCAATAGGTAACTTGATTTAACAAATTGCAATGGAATTTTTAATAGTAGAGTTTAAAAATTAACTGGTTGTTGATTAGATTACAATGAACATATCGTTATAGTTTTTTTCAATGTTAAGCTTACACCTAAAACCCAATTCACTACGGAAACACCTGTATAAAAACATATTGCTATCGCGAAGAAAACTTGTGTAAATATTTTATCGTGATGCACAGAACCATAAAATATAAGATTATAATAACAAACTAAAGCAAGAGCTAAAGTATTGATAATAACATTACTCAGATTCGTATCGGCAGAGTCTGGGCTGCGTCGATAGTGGGGCCCCGATTAATTAAAATCGGTATTAACGTCGCTGTTGGACCTGTTTAATCCTAACAGACCGGTGTAGTCACAGGTAACAAATATGCTGATATACATTTAATGCTGAATTGATAATATTTCAAATTCAATATAAAGGTATTTCCCCTAACTGTAAATAAAAATGTTCTTACATAACCTATGTAATCTAACCAATATTACAAATGCGAGATGAACGGATGGATGTTTGTTAGAGTTTATAGCCTAAACGGCTGAACCTATCTAGATGAAATTTAGCATCGATGTAGAGCATAGTCTGGAAGAACACATAGGCTACTTGCTTTTGTTTTTTTTTAATTCCACGCCGACGGAAGCGCGGGCGGAAGCCAGTAAAATAATAACTCACAAACCGTCAGATGAAACGTATTTTAATACAAAATAATATAGTTTAAATTATAAAACTCCTCAAAACAATGAAAAGACAGTTGATAGTCCAATTTCAAGAGTTCCTAAAGCAGTAATCGCGAAGCATCATCAAATGCGGTCCATTAGCATGGCCCTGACGATTGCCATTATAACTTGGCCGATAACAGGATTAGCTCAAGTTGACGCCATCGCACCCAATCAAAACTTGAACTTGGGGCAAAGGTTAAGCGGATCCCGACGCCAATTCATTGCCTTGCGGAGATTACCAACAGAGAATATAAAGTAATGGATGACATGAAATTGATACGACTAATGCTGTTACAAATTTTTAACGTCGATTATCAGGATTCTTAATCGCGCTTTAACTGTGGGTTTCCACTGCCCCATGTATTAAAACATACTTATTCTTCTTACAAAACTGAACTTCAGTGGTGACTTTTGTTATCTTCTATCTTTAATAAAAGTAAGCAGTAAAAGATACTAACTACCTTTGACGTATTTTCGTTAATTTTACACTTTACCCATTATGTATTTATGCCCAATTTTTAAGCCGTACGTTTACCTACGTCTACAATTAGTAGTGATTGGCTGTCCATACGGACGTAGTAATTGTCAGTCATTTAGTGTGGGCGATATTTTGAAACGGATTGATAAATACATCAGACGGCACGAAAGAACGCCGCGGTAGCTCCGTGAAACTTCATAACTCACGGCCCTATCCAATTAAAACCGCTAACGAATGCTTCAAAACTTACGACAGCCTTAACGGTTAATCATGAACTTGTCTTCGTTCCGGCGAAAATGTTTCAAGTAAAAGAAATACAATGCTATGAATAGAGGTTTTGAAAATTATAGACAGACAAAAATGGTTTCTTATTATAAATGTAACAAATGATTGATAAATTAAAGAAACATTATTTTAAACAACGAAATAGTTTCATTCGAACTTGAATATAAATAGGTACCTACACAGTAATAAAACTTGGTATTTACAAATACTAGAACAAAAAGCAAAGAACAAACATTAATTAGGTCCTACTTAGCTTGAATTACCAGAGAAATTTAAAAGGCGAAGTAGAGAACTCTAGCTTTTATAATTATTAAATAATTTTCTGCGATTTGTATTTTCAGAACTAAATATTTACACGAGACTTCTGCAGTTTTCTCATTAGTGAGAACGACGTTTATTTTTCAACTTTATTAGTAGCAAAGAGCCGCGAGCTTATTTGCCATCAAAAATAGTTACATTTAAAACAGATAGAATAGTTCCGTGTAACATTTTTTTTATATCAAATCACAATGTTTCCTTAGACTTTTTTTAAATGTAACGAATTCCCGTAGAGCAGTGGCCAGGTACCGCGATTATTTCTTTCCTTTCAGTACAACAATGGCTCGCAATACATCACGTACTACTTCGTTTGCGAAGCTTCTTTTGTGACTTTCTGCAATTACATTGAAATCGCTGGCTTGTAGTTCCTTTCTCAGTAACAGCTACTACTCCACTAGGTAACTGACTTGCTATTCAATTTACAATTTTACGGCGAATAGTTCGACGTATAGTAGAACTTTTTATTTTTCGGGCACCAGCGATCTAAAAATATTTTGCTGAAACTTTACATCAGAGCTTATTTCCCTCAAATATCCCATCGCCATAAGAAAAAGAAAGATCAGTGAGAAGGCGCTTATACTAAACTAATGCGATCGTAGTAAAATAGCATTAAACAAGGTTGTAATCAAGCAAAATATTGTGAGGTAAATATCCAAACAACACACATAGGTACTGTTTTTATAATAACGATCACATTAATTTCCCAAAGTACAAAATAATTTACACCCTCCGTAACATTTGCAAATGTACACAAAGGAGTTAATCGTGCTCGGTGACCAAGTTAAAATATGATACAATTATCACGATTTAGTTGTCAATTACCATCCTCGGCGTCGTTTCGGTACGTTAACAGGACTAGAGGGGAGAAGGAGAGCGTCACGTAATAATTTCAACTCATTTACAACCGAAATTGTCGTTGTATTTTGTCTGAGAACGTCAGTCGCAATTTAGAGACGGTCGTTATCGATGGTACGTCCTCGGAGCGTAGCTTTAATACTTATTTATTGAAAGGCTTACGTCTTGGCGACTAGTCGAGTTATTTTCGGGATCATTGTGTCAGCGCTGGGCCTGTTTTATGCGGCCGTGGGTCGTAACTGTCCGCCCTCACTGCAGCGGACCTCGTTTGTGGAAAGACCCGCTCTATTCATTGATTTTATGGCGAAAACAAGTTAAATTTGAACCAGTGTACCGTATAACCAATCTTAATAAAAGAAGAAATAAGCTTTTGCTTTAAGTAAAAGAATAATTAAACTTACGATACGAATTGCAAAACTTATGAAATTTAGCAATGACATAGTTATATCGAGGGCTGTTCATTTTGAAAATTCAAACAAAGATATCTAAAGCGAGAAAGTTATCGGCACACTGCCGGCAAAGTTGCCAAGATACATGTTATGGATGGAATAACATAAGCAGTGTGTACACAAAACAAACTTTGTGCTGCAACTCATATGTGGGCATCAACCAAAGCTTTGCCTAACTTGTTGCTCACTATAAATGCAACAGTAAATAATATTATATTACTTGGTTAACATTTCAGAATCATTGTTTTGAGTTTTGTTACATAAGATTGATTGATTTTTGTATCCTGGCTGTATGGTAGTGTTTGTAGTAATAGTGTTGCAGTGTTGAAAGCTAAATTGCCGCTACCAAAATAGTGTTGTAATCTAAAAATTGATTACTAGACAGTTAAGGTGTCTCAGTCATCTCCAACTATTCGAGTTAACTATAAAGATGGATATAAACGTTTGCCGATCAAAGATAACATTGAAATAATATTGAGACTGGATTTTCTGAAATGCTCCAGCATTTAATATTGATACTAGCGGCGTTCACAATAGCGACATCGGAAGTCCATAAGACGCTAGTGGAGCGAATCTTCACAACTTCTCTTCGACATGAAAGTCACGTATTTCTATCGGATCTTTGTAATATTTTCGTTTCGCAGGCGCGTGCCGTTGGCTCGTAGACGCGGCGTAGCGGCGTTTCGTAGCACTCACTTTAGCACGAAGATGTATATTTGATTATATACAAAAGTTAAGAAAAATATACGCATAACGTAGCATTCTTGAATACTTACAGATTGGTTATCATACGTTTGAATTTTCAAATAGAATTTATGACACAGATTATGGCTTGAGTGTGAATGTCCTGCAAGAAGTGCATGCTGAACCGTGTGAGTCAAAATATAAAGGCGTATTCCTATTAACTATTAGACTTACCTTCAAATACGGTGAGTGTCGCGATAGCAGTAACGGCATCACCGACACCGTTCTCTGCCATGCATTCATAGGTGGCATCATCTCGTGTAGCGCGAACCGGCTCGATACGCAGCACGGCACCGTTCGCCCCCAGGCCCGCTGCAGCATCCATACCCGACACCTGGTACCTTGACTGCATGCCTGTACAACAAATGCAACATGTATTTAACACTTTTACTGCTGAAGAGTTCAAGACAGTACGTGAAAATCATAGTAGAAATGTCTACCACTGAGAATTTTAATTGGTCTGTATAGAAATTCTTTAGTGTTCATTGTGTATGATAAAACACTAGAGCACTGCTTCACCAAACATTACACATATTGCAGCCGTGGACAAGTTACATTTGACTAGCTGTTCCCGTGCGGCTTCAATTACTTTATTATGTATTTATTTTTACACTTTATTATATTATTATAGTATAGAAGTATAGATATTCAGTTAAGTCAGACTATCGGTTAAAATATGAAAAATACTTTCTCTACATATTTAATTTTATTAACATTCTATAAAATGTTTTTTTCAAGTTTCTTAAACCTGAAATATCCATTGCGCCAGTCTATTTCCACTCTAAATTGATTTTATTCACAATGAGTAACTTTTATTGAAAATGTTATAACGTCAAGGTAAAACGTCCGAGATTCTTTGTGGGGTCTGCACTTTGCATTTTCCAACTCAAGATTGTAGGAGTAAAAAACAAACGACTGTTGCGCTACAGCCAGGTTCGCTCTTATTACACGTGTGTTAAGATACAAATTGGCGTGCGTGAGCGGCGAGTGGTACAGAAACTTGGAATACGAGTTTAAAGTAGACAGCGCTAAATCGCCACTCGTGGTAAGTGCTAAAGAAATGTATTTCACAACAAGCGAGAATAATCGTTGTCTTTCTACGAATCGCTCTGATTTAAAAGTATAATAGTTTTTCCCATTCTCTATCTCAGTTAGTTGTTCGTTTCTCTGCCAAACTACGTAAAAAGTTTTGTTTTACCATAATTTCGAATATTGCACGCGGAACGGAAATATTAGAGTAAACTTTACAAAAGAACAAAACTTCCTCTTATATTTTATCGGACTTAAAAAGAGAAGCTGTGCTTTTGTTAATTTTTTTTTCAATATAACCCTTAGACCTAAATAGGACTCATTTTCGAATACAAAATTCAATATGAACAATATGTAAATAAATAAATAAATAAATAAATAGAATTTTTATTGCCACCAAATAAAAAGCTATATAAGACATTTAATACACAAAAAAAACCTTAAAGCTAGTATAAAAAAAAGAGAGAAATGTGGCAAAAGGTGGCTAGCTCAGCTATTGCAGGGACGGCGCAGGCCGTTACTGCGCTGGTTTTCACCTAGCCCCTTCACACATAAGTACTGACACATATGTAGGTAGGGTGACCTAACCTAAACAGACATTAATTATAATAATATAATAATATATAATATGTAATAAGTAAAGAACAAGTTATGATGTTTATCATATAAATATTTTGTAGATTTTGTATTATAAAATTTCAGATCCAAAAAAAACACAACATATTAACAATTGTACCATGTTTAATTAAAAAGTACGTCTTGTTAACCTTTTTTATAACATTTTGTTGAAAAATTTAAGAAAAATACACGTTCTATTATTTTAGTGGAAACCTTTTTAAACTTTTATAAAACAACTAGCTTTCGCCCGCGACTCCGTCCGCGTGGAATTAAAAAAAACAAAAGTGAGTAGCCTATGTGTTCTTCCAGACTACCCTCTACATTTATACCAAATTTTATCGAAATCCGTTCAGCCGTTTAGGCTACAAACTCTAACAAACATCCATCCACCTAAACTTTCGCATTTATAATATTAGTATGATTTCTATCTAAAATAGTCATCTTCATCATTAACGATTTTCCTTTAAAAGTATGAAATAATTCAATAATTTTACATTAAATTATAATGAAGGGCAGACGCTATCGTTTATTTATGAACTTTAATGAATTGAAAAATATGTAAATAGGCCTCAGTGAGGAGGATTCGCGTTATCTTTTAAAAGTCTTCAATTAACAAGCAAAACAGCTGTAGAAAATATGATATTGCTAAGAATTCTAACAGAAATATAGAATTATAAGAACACAGAACTCTTATTAACTTTAGGTTAAAACAACATTTAAGATTTTAGCTTTAATATCAACTCTGATCTTTAAAACATTCTATGTATACCTAATAAGTTTGATAGCATAAAAACATATAGGCAAATAATGTAAGATTTAGCTTCATCTATTAATAGCAAATATATTTACTTTGATACACTAAATGTAGCTAGATAAATATAAAACTCAATCAGTATACGTGACGTCATCCGTCACGACATGCGACTCCTGATTTTAGATGTAGGGAGTTGGCGCTTTGACAAGCGACTCGTGCGTTATTGCTTACTCCGGTTGAAAAGCATTTATTTTTTCTTTTGATCGATAGTTATATAGAACTTAGAAATCGAATAGTACATTTAATACGATATAATAAATCTTTAAGCGATACATCTTTTTTAATATACCATTAACCAACGAGATACATAAAGAAATATTTTCTACTCTTATAAAGTAATAGAGATGGAAATCAATGAATGCCTAAAATTTACGCATTTTTTTATCTGTTAAATCGGATTTTCTGAGGTCTTTACTGCTTGTTAATCACAAGATCTTAATATCGCAAAGAAAATATTGTCTAGATATAAAATATAAACATTGTTAAACAAGTTATGAAAAAGCCCCGCTTGCAAAAATGCTTGCAGTTTATACAAGGGACAAAGAAAAGCGGACTAGTGCTCTCAATACTTTGAAACTAACTTCGAAATTGTCGAAGTCATAGACAAAGTTGTGAGGGGAAAAAAGATTTCAATAAATCTCGCAAACTTGAGGGGACTTTTATGTTGTTCTTAAAGGACTATATGTATTAGGAATATAAATATAGGTAATGACCTAATATAACAATTTATTACTAACTCAAAAACATTTTATTATATTCAAACAAAAAAAACTAAGACTGCATAGATAAATCTCTTTAAAAGTTAATCTACTAGTGCAAACATAATTTAAGAAAAACTATGCTAAGTTAATTAATATATCAAAGAGTATTGTATTTTTTTGAATTATCATCTCTAATCGAGAACGCACATGGAAAAAATTATGCGATTAAAAATTTGAATCTGCATTCAACTGTTTTCGAGATTTACTATCACTATCATGATTTAAACATTCCTTGTGCATTCAAAACGAATGAATATATTTAATTCGAATAACAGTCGTCATAAATAACTCAACACGACACCTCTTCCCTGGAGCGAAATAAACACGAGTCACTAATTCCATACGCTAATAGTTGGACACTTTTTAAGCCGTAACATTGATTAATTTGTAAAATTAGTTTTAATTAATTACGCAGCGCTAACTACTATGATATTTAATATATTTCGTAAACCGATTGTTAATCAAAATTAATGAATTAATTTATTTCACATCCATAGGGCTTAATCATTAATAATAAGTTGTACAATTTATGTCGCTAATATTATATCAATTAGTAATTTAATAACAACCAATAGGAAGAACAAAGGCATTTATTCTAATATAATTAATCAATTTATAGTGACTTATAATTTCAAACACAACGAATTATCTTTGAACTATAACAGTCATTATTCCAATGGTAACGGAAACGTAGTTAATAATCTACGTTTATTATTTTACCATTCACTTCCAAATATTAATTTTATTCAATAATAATAAAGTAATCTAAGAATCTGGATATAAGGCATTTGTATCAAAATCTGTTTTCTCATCAACGTCACAATCTTCGGAAAATCTTATTCATTGTTTTGTTTGCAAGAAACAAAATGTGCAGTTATCGGGAACGGGACTATTTGATGGATCGTCTCGGTGGCCGACAAATGGACGAATCGCGACTAAAGTCATATAAAACACGTAGAATATGAAATGAGATCTGTGCGTATCATCGCCACCATTATTCTTTTATGGTCGTCGCCCTCTGAACGGATGATCGACGCCATTACATATTTCATGGCGGCCCGATCAAACTATTTAGAAGGGAATGAGTAGGGACACGAATGAGGGAAGTTTTCGCGTACGTAGTCGACGGACTAGATTTTTTCAGCTCATTACTCTGGGCCTTACGAGCATCATTACCGAATCCAGATATTTTTAGAACAGAATGTCCCTTTCTACACTTATTTCAATCACAGAAACACATGGAAGAATTCTATATTTGTTGGTCGTATTTGATAATTATCATTTTAGTTTTGAAATTTGTACGCCCATATAATAGTCACTACTTACTAGAAACCTTTTTGCCGTTCTTTCGCCACTGAATGTTGGGTATGGGGTCTCCTCGGGCTGCGCAATAGAAGGCAGCGATTCCATTCACTCGTACTTGCAGGTTCTGAGGTCGTATCGTTAATTCGGGTGGATCTGCACACACAAAAACATTCAGAATTAGTAACGGATAAAGTCTATTTCACATTACATTTGCGCCATAAAATCTTTGTAATTTATAAACATTATATTTGTAAACTATAAAATGTTAATAAAACAAATAATAATCAAATATTTTGAAATACATATGGTCGCTTTGTAGTGTCCAGTATAAAAGAAGATAATTCTATAGTGTCAGGCTATTCTATGAGAAGACACATTTAGAATTATTAATAACTGTTGCTGCTAAAACGTCAATATATTAAAAGACGTGTCATGTATTAAAATTCTGAATGAATAACCTTTATCATAGTGCAATACATTAGTTAACTTTTAATTTAAGCACACGAAATTTCGCTAACAATCTAGTACAAAATGTCTCTGAAGAGTGCCGGCAGAACATTGGACGGGGGCCGCAGGGAACGTTTGATTTCTGAACTAGAAAATGAAATCCCATTTACTTCTCTATACGATCCGTGGCCGTTCCCAGGGAGAAGAATCCAGGGATCGATATGACATTAATAAACGAACGGGGGCAACATATTTTCGGAGATTGCCACATAGGTATTAAAATATTCATAGAACGGACAGAGCGGAGGTTGAAGCTCGGATTAGAGATATCCAAAAAAAGGTGGGATCCGCTTTGACTGCGGTATAAGCCGGTAAGCGTAAAGCGATTCATATCAACCGGGGCGTCACACGTGGGACCGTACAAATTATCCTCAAAAACCCGGAACGTAAATAAAAGTAATCTCTTCGGATGCGACAACTTAATGACTGTGCTTTCGATTTACAATTGCTTATCAGCCACCGATGTTGTAGTTAGCACAAACACAAATGTTTGTTTTTAAATCAACATCGGTGGCATAAAAAGCGAATTCGCGTGTCGGATTATGTTTATTTCTCGACGGACTAGGATGTGAATGGTCACGTTTTATATGTGCGCGGGATTGAAACGGTCGCGAGGACGTGCCGACGTACGCATACAAATAAAAAAGGCGGCCATTTTTTACGCTGTTCGCGCCAACTAAGCTGGATTAAATTAAGCGCGGCCTAGACGCCACCATGTACGAAAATTAAATTGCTTTCGTCGAGGCGATTTAGCGCCTCCTCGTCATTTCAATATATGGAAAGATTTATCAAGAAATTTTGCGCTTCTCACGCCTCGAGCGGAGGAGTTCCCTTTTACATTTAATTAGCTTAAGTCGTTAGAATTAATTGTCAGAATTTTCTTCTACTAAATTATATTTCGTTGTTATTTACCGCAATGTTTTATTAAGAGAAGGATGTATCTTCTAAAATCAATACCTATTCCAATGCATACTGACTAGCTATATGTAATATTGATAAATAGTATGGACAACAAACAATGCGGCACCAATTCAATTCAGTAAATTAACCGGTCGGACAATTTTAATACTCTAACAGAACTAAATCCACAGAGAGAGCGCTCCGCTAGCCGATGTAATGGCCGGACTAAAAATTGTCGGTGGTGTTTTATGGTTGAATCGACGACCAATAAAACTGTACCCGACGAAATCACAACGCAACAAAGGAAAATATTGCTATCAATTATTGCCGAATATTTCATATGAAAATGCTTAATTTGCGTCTCGCTGTATCACATTATTGTAATTAGTGGAAGGGAATTGCAAAACAGTTGCAATTACAATTTTGCAGTTGCAGTTGCAATTTTTTGATGCATAAAAAGTTTTCTAACTATAAAAAACCAGTAAGTCAATTTGACTATAATATTGGACACTACAAAGACTACAACCAAAAATGCAATTAAACGATAACAAACTATGTTATGACAGCTCGGTCAAAACTCCGATAATCCCTGAAATAGAAGAATATACATTACAAGTACAAAACTTACGTGTCAGATAACGTATAAATAAAATTGATGAATCGTTCACAACTGGTATTCCAGAAATTGTCTCTTCTGTAAATACTTCTGTACTTTCCGGCATTTGTGGAATATCCGGATTCAATGGAATATATGGACTCTGTGGAATATCCGGGCTTTGTGGAATATCTGGGTTTTGAGGAATATCTGGGTTTAGCAGAATATCTGGCCTCTGCGAAATATCTGGAGTTTCCGGAATTTCTGGTAATTCTGCAATTTCGGGAATTTCCGAAATTTCTGGAAATTCTTGAATTTCTGTTATTTCAGGTAATTCTGGAGGCGGCTCGGTTTCTTCTGTTTCGATTTCTGTTTCGTCTGTCCGAGAATAATTATATTCATATTGCATATGGTTGTCGTATTTTTTGTGTTTACGCTTACAATTTAAACTTAATTTACAATTTTTACAATAATCATATAAAATTTATATTAAACATCAAACCTAAAGATTACAAGTTATTAATTTTAATGGTTTATAAAGGATAAATTACATAATATCAACATGACCGATATGTTTTTCCACGGCACAAACTTATTGGAGAAATTAGAATTCCGAAAGAAATAACTAGATCAACAAATTAAGAAATTTATCCTTATTTAAAATTGTGAATTGTACAAACAACATAAAATTTCATACATCGTAATTCAATAGACTGAAAGGTACATTCATCAGCATTAAAACGAGCAATCAGATATAAAATGACAAAGCACCAGTTAAGATTTACTGTGTTATGTTTGCAAAGCGTTTATTATTACGTTCCACTTTGTGTCTGCTACAAAGAGATTCGCGCCGAGAATAAGGGCTTATAAATCATCGGTATTGTTAATATCGAGAAAAAATATCGATATGCTCACGCTATCGATGCAATAAATAAACATCGTGCCGACATCGATTATTGAAAGATTTATATCTGGGTTCTGTCAGGCGTATACACTTACACCATTATTCACATGGAGAGTTCCATTGTGAACGAAGACGCGATAAAAATGGATAATAGGAATATGGATGAGTAACTTGGCGCTCCGGAGTTGATAATAAAGCAATTGGTTTCTTTTATATCAGCAGACTCGAATACAATTAATACAACTAATACATATATTTAATTGCTTTTGTACGCTTTGTTACGTAATTTTGTTTATGAAGAATGTGACAGAAATAAATAGCGAGAGAAAAATGAGGTTATACGAGTAACTTCATCATTTAACAGTTATTTGGTAAATAAAGGATATTATTCAAATATTATACAATAGATCTTTTTTTAATAAAAAGCTGGTACAATAATGATGAATTATAGTGGAAGTGAAAAGAAAAAGAAAAAATGCTAGACTTCAAAAGTCTGAAAGTCACGATAAATGTTAAATACCCTCTCATGAATATCACTAATGAATGTCAGACGAAAACATGAAAATTAAACAAAGAATCCATAAACAATAACAAACGATGCGAACTCGCCTCAAAGGAAATCTTGCGAAACAAATGCGGATTGTGGAATAGAGACATTCGAAACTGTGAAACGTAAAGTACAATAAAAACGTGTCTGCAAGAATCGAACGTGTTGTACTTCAAAGCGGATAGGTCGTGACCTTTAATTGCATTGTTGATGGAACGAAATCCCTCGCAGTATTACGGAAACGTGTATGAAAATGAAAGAGTTAAAATATCTTTTAACATTCCAAACAGATATAAATATTTCCAGACAGTGACTATCATCCAGAGATTCAAAAAAATGTATAGAGTAGGCATAGTAGACACTTCACTTGTCTGTTGTCAGCTTCGAAACCATATGTCAACATAAATAATTGTATTTAAAATAATTGTCAATAGGTGTTATTAAATAACATATTATTATATATAGTTATATTTTATTTTGTGACACTGTTTAGTTTATTTTATAACAAAAGATGGAGCTTATTATAATTCTGTAAAATGTTTTATTACATGTCAATACAAGGACACGAGGTGGCGTACTAACCTTGACAACTGATACCTTTCATAGAAAGTACCGGTGAAACATTTTTTTTCACTATGCCTAGTCTATATATTTCTTAAATGTCTTTGCTATCACCAAATAGATTGCAATGACAGGAGCATCTTAAATTTAGTAAGACAGAATACGACTGAATATGAGAGTAGACTATCTTTCTTATAATTTATATCAAGTCTTTTGTCTAAGACGCAAAATAATAAGACCAAGAAGTAAGAAGTACGTTCACGTATAATTTCCAGCATGTTTCTCGCTTCCTCAGCGGTTTATTCAAGGATCAGTATATCATCACACGATAAGGCAGCAATTTCACAAAGTCTAGATACGCGGAGGAGTAGGCGTTGGCGATATTTTACGTCAGAACACCGTTCCATACGTAAATAAATCGCTATTCTATCGCCCTTGGGAATTTATCGAGCGTTCCGTGGTTAATAGCCCGCATTAATATGAATCGCGTACGCTCTCTGCACTGTAATGTGTGCTCGCTTTATTTTTTTCGGGAAATAAAAATAATTATGGCCTTTATAGCATCAAATGGGAAATTTAACGGCTCGAAGCTTAGCATTATCACTTTTCAATGTGTTCTAGAAATAAATGTACATACTGATTTGTTTTTTCCAAACCATTCACATATTACAAAAGAATTGTAAGAATAATCATCAATAACCAATACTCTAGTTTCTCAATAGATCAGATTATATATTTTGTTCTCAACTTTGTTTGTTTTTTAGACTTTTTTATTAAGATACTGGGATATATTAATTTAAAACAATACATAATGTACATCATAAAGGCAACAACAAGTCAGATACAATGAGAATACATTTTTCACACATACCAGCAATTGAGCCATAAATCTGAAGCGACGTATGAAACTAATAGAGCCTTCCTCCGGGACCATTAAACACGAGCTATGGACTTCATTCCAGTCAATTTCCTGTTATAATCGACACGACAACATGCCCTTTAAACAATTCATCCTAAATACATTAAATTAGTCAATATATTATCACATTTTTTAAAATCACACGTAGAGCATATTTAACTGCAGTTTAATACAATTTATAAGGGTTAATTCTCAGAATTTCATTTTAAATTGCGGATAGTGTCGGGCCTCGGTATTACTTGGAAGTAGGCGCTTATAGGTCAGCTATAAATAATATAATGTTGGATATAATATAATGTATAGGAATTTCAAAGAAAACGTGTTTATTTGATTTCTCTATTTATGTTCTAGACTTAACAAATTTCATTACAGAGTTTGCGTAAAATTTTCTTTAATATATAATTTGAATATAACCATCAAAGATACTTCCGTCTGACAAGATTTTTGTTGATGTCATTAAGCCAACATTGAACACAGCATAGTTTATTAATGGCTGATACAAAATTTATTGAAACATATGAAAGTAAAGTACGATAGTATTGTTATAATAAATACAAAAAGCTCGTTTCTCCATTAAAGTAATGAATAGAATTTATAAACTTAACATTTTCAGTGAATATAAAAATGGTTTAGAGCATAGTGCACTGAGATGGAGGTATTAAAATATTTTATAGTAGTACGTAAAACTCAGAGCCGGCCAACAATGTATGAATATAGTGAAATAATGATGAGATACTTTAGCTATAAAAGAACTTTAGCTTATCTCACTCTTCAAAATACTAAACTTTTTAGGATACCTGCGCGCTAGCTTAAGGCGCCTTAAAAAGATATCAGATAGGTATTTAGACGAGAGTATTGTGCTAGTACTTTTTGCACTAGTCATTGTAATTGGTATCAATGTGTAATATAATGGCATATAGGTTTTTAAAAAAGGTCGTTACAAATAATAAATATAAATACATAGAAACTGTTTAAATACCTGTCTTTGATATTTAAAATGATCAATCCAATATTGTATATTAGGGGAAGTTTGAAAGTAGCG
>LD688936.1:2540220-2557555 GCA_003118335.3 Papilio memnon
GAATGGATGAAATACTGTTTCACTTTGTTTCAAAAATTACGCTACACAATTTAAATATCTTGCTTCTTTGTATGGATGAGTTAGAGCTTTGTCAATGGCAACTGTTTTATCACCCTATTGGTTTGATAAACTTTAACCCTATTTTATTTAATAGCTGTAAATGAAAATTAATTAAAATACAGGCATACTAAGTTCAGTGTGTTTAGTATGAAAATCTACTATAAGGGTCTCCCTTAGTGCTGTTATATAATGCCTACTGTTGTACATAAGAATCTTTAATATACAAGACTAGCTGTTCCCATGCGGCTTCATCCGCGTGAAATAATAAAAACTTTATTTTATTGTTTAAATTTGTCAAATTATCAATTGCAAATGTCAAAATGACATGACATGATGACAAACCATGGCAATCTTTTCCCACATTAGGGTTTTTATCCAAAATATTTACCCCCTATGTTTAATGGCGTGAAAATAAATAGCCTAAAGCGTGACGTAAGTGTAGGGCTTTTTATTAAAAAAATAATTATTCAAAAATATGCTGTGATTGTTGACATCTTAGGCAACAAAGAAGTGTGTGTTTATGCTTTATTATATTAGTATAGAAGTATAGATAACTCCAATACATAAGAACCATAGTACAAAAGAAATCTAACTCTAGTATGTAACATTATATTAAGATATCATGTTTTTTATTCTTAAGTTCTTAAGTTCTTAAGTTCTCCTAATATTGTTGTCGCTCCTAATATTATATTTACAGTTCCCGCATTGATAAATTATCAAGTTTTTGTTGTTACCATATACTAATCTCTTGTCTACCGATTCTCTATATTCTCCAAATTTTCGAAAATTCTGTATCTTATAATGAAGCTAATAATAAATAATTTAACAAACAATACTGTTTGTGCCTCCCACTATTACCAAAATACTCTGTATTGTCCGAACAAATGTTAAGTTCGACACATTTATTCTTACCATGTCATAATGTTAACTTCAATATCAAATAAGTTGTTAAGGAAGAAATAAATAATTATTTTTATAAAGGTTCTATCATTGACCACATAACAGTGCCCAATTAATGACTCTAGTCCATTAACGTCGTCCGGCAGTCAAGTAATTTTCATTTACAGAAAGTCTTAGAACTTTAAACTATAACAGCGCTCCTAATGAAACGGAGCAGCCTAAACAAAGGACACGATCAATTACACGAACACCAGTTAAAAGAAATACGTCCTCGGGCAAAGTTTCACGTTCGCTTAATAAGTGAACATTGAAGGTCGATCGTAAGGCCGCACAGTTGTGAAAAAACACCTTTTTAATCGACGATACACACAGTCCGGAACGCTGGAAAGCGCAGAGATTAATTTAAAAAAAAAAACCGCCAAAAGAAAAGTGGCTTGTTATCTCAAGGTATCCACCGTATCTAAACTTGTATTAAAAAAAATCAATTTTGTTTATAGCAGAAGTTGTCAAAATTTCTATTGGAACCTGTACCTTTAGTATCAATGTCACTCTCTCTTGCATTAAATTAATACCTTTCCCCGACAAATCATCGTCCGTTATACTTGTATTTGAAATAACTGTAAAGTTATTGAAAAATACAACAAAAACGTGTGAGAATTTGTCACGAATTATTGATTACTTGAGCATTATTTCAATCACATTAATTGTTATTTCTTTACAATCTGAATTTAAAGAAAACCGTTTACTTTACTAGAGTCTACTAAATTAGCAAAGTAATAAGGCGAAGGGTGACTACGACCGGCCATAAAAACGGTTGTTTGTCGTTCAGTTCATCTAAATTATCGGCAATGTGTATCGAGGGCACTTCACACTAATGAATGGTAATGAACGACAGGTCCTCGACGGGCGACGAATAAACGGCCGATCGGAAATTTGTTATTCATTACTCGCTTTCATCTTTTCTTCGAACCTCGTTCAACAAATTACTTAGAAGGTGTTAAAACGAACAACTAAAGAGATATTTCAATCTTGTTTTCTAAAAAGTTTACAGGACAAGTAGGATCGATGTTTGCTTCAGTTTAAACTATTATAATTATTAAATAAATTGTTTCAGCTATCAAAAACGATTTCAGCTTCAGCGTCTATGAACGCTAGAAATGTGCAAACATCGGCTAAAATTAAATAAAGCAAATGAGAAAAGTTGGACGCTTGAGGGTGTTAGCTGTCTGCGTATTACTTTTTAAATTGCATTACATTATTGTTTCCACGACTAAAAAATGTATCATATACATATCGTTGATAACAATATGGTATTTTACAATATAGTAGTTTACATTTTTAAGCTAATAAAATTGATATAACAGCAATTAGATGGATAATAACTTCACACTAATATTGCACATTATTTCAAACATTGTTGTGGACCAATGTAATAAAATACACATTTTTTTCATGTGTTTTATGATTCTTCCCAGATGAGGTAAATTGTGCTCCCAATTCTTGAGATGGCAAATAAAAAAGGAATTTACTTAAAATTACATTTTTAACAATTTCACGAACGAGGCAGAAAGCGGAATGAGATGGCTTTTAATTAATCGCGAAGTAATATCCAAAGTAATTATTTTGAACGGTCTTAGTCGTTGTCTCGACTGTGGAGTGTCTACGCCAACGTCCCTGTCGTATTTGAACACACAATAAAATCTTAATGAAGTGACATTCGCGGCTTCGAGGGAGCTCTGAGCAAATTGTTTTTTATGAGTCACTTATGGTGGTGATGACGATGTTAATTGAACTTTCGATGGAGAAGACGCTGAGTGTTTATCTTATATTAGCGCGGGCTAATGTTATGTATACAGGTGAACGAAGGTTAGTATTTTGCTTCAAATTTCATGGATGTTTGAGGCCATCCAATTATTGAATATTTGACACAAATTGAATAGAAATTACAGACTGTTTTGTCTCATCTAATACTTTATATACAAATGCTAAATTAAACTTTACTTGCTATATCTTAAGCTTTATGATCCAAATAGCAACTACACATAAAATACGTCGGCTGACCACTGTTAACAATCCGCAGAATTAGTAAAAAATTATTATAAAAATCTACTAAAAGCGCAGTGTTTGCTGCTCTACGAAATGTTCATTTACTATTGATTTTATTGTCACATACACATTTAATCGAAATAGCTTAATTCCAAATATACACTACACTCTTGTATTAGCATAAACCTAGATCCCTTAACTTCACTAGTAGAAGAGTGTAACTTCTTGCAGTAGTTATGCAAATGCCGTCCAGCTATCGTCACTGAGTGGACCAATTTGCTTAAATTTACTTGTTCACTTTAATTACAATTTGAATTTGCTAGTGTTGAATATTTTACAATCATCATAATAGTGACATCAATTTGCACACAACAAATAACTTTTATGATCAAGTAGCTGTTCCCTTGCGGCTTCATCCGCGTGAAATTATAAAAAAAATATTTCATTGTTTACCTTCATTTATCAAATTATCAATTGCAAATGTCAAAATGACTTGACATGATGACAAACCATGGCAATCTTGCTTCCTTGATGTTGGCAGCAACTTATGGTCTCTTTCCCACATTAGGGTTTTTATCGAAAATATTTACCCCCTAAGTTTAATGGCGTGAAAATATATAGCCTAAAGCGTGACGTAGGTGTAGGGCTTTTTAATAAAAAAAGAATTATTCAAAAATAAATGCCTTTTAAATGTTACTTGAGTGCTACCGTTAACTCAGAGTACTTAAATGATCGCTAAGGGTGTTCTTTAGTGTGGAATTATTATGAGAAATTTACACGTACGGTGTTAAGTACGATTAATCAACGCGGTACATATTTTTAGATTTAACATAAATGCAATGAAGAAATTTCATATTATACTTATTATATTTCTTACCTCAAAAATGATAAAAGTGACATCGTTGTTGCGGGCCAGCGGTAGCTGCAGACAAAGGGTAACTCGCAACTATCCAATTTAATTAAAGTTAAAGTTAGATCGCGCGCCGCGGATTCTTCCGAACACTACGCTTCCACAGAAATGAATATGAATTAAAAGTACTTGGAATACCTTCACCAAAAAGTTTCAGCGATGATAATTTTTCAAATTAGTCTTTTAGTCAGAAAATCCTGCATATCGCTATCCCTTTGGTCTTACATTGTTCTTTAATTAAAAACAATGTAAACAAAGATTTAATTAATTAAGGAAGTTCATTTTTGATAAGTCTCAGTCGATCCCATTTCGAGAATTAGTTTACCTTTAATTTAGCTAAGCGCAGCTCGACAATGCCAGAGAAATAGAAGCAACAAACGTATAAAGCCACCCGCTCGCTCCAAATTAAATCTAAAATCTATACAGCGCTTTATGAAGCCAGAGTTTGTGTTGAGAGACTTTTTAATCCCTAGTCAAGAGCGATGGGAGTTTCGTGCAAGAGGAAATACAAAATGCTTCGGCGAATTTTACGAACAGTTGTAAAACAGGTTTTTTGCCAAGTTAAAATGTTACCCAGGAGATCGCAAGCGGAAATAGTTACTTTATAAAATACAGTTAACGACAATCCTTTGAAATAGAGTTATTTTATACATTACCTATGCAATATATGAGTAACATAAATTGCAGTTTGTAGTGATAGATCAAATACAGCTACTTTAATCATTTAAAATATTACTGTCCCATACGACAATTGAATTATAAAATCTCTTTTTGCACAACCTATTTATTATTTACGACTATCCACATGAACGGCGAAATAATATCCCTTAAAGGAAATAAAGATGCGTATCTGCGCTCTGCTTACTCAATCACAAAATCATATTTTTAAACGCTATGATGAGATTCCAACAAACATCCAATACAAAATATGACTCGCCCTATTTCAACTCAATAAAAGCTATCTCGGAAACGGAGTAATAGTCCGTATTATCTATCTGAAATATTGCCATAGAGTCGGAGCGAGTTGTGCGGTCGTGTGAGGTCGCGGAGTTCACCAGTACATTTGTCCGTACGATTGCAGATAGGCGACCCTGCATTCTCTTCCTTCCTTCCCCTAACGGAGCAACAAACACAAGATGCAGTACTTTGCCTGTTTAAACAAACATTTCACTATTAGACATATGACAAGGTTTTCATCGAAGTTACAGTTTACGTGAAGTTCTAGTGTTGTTCAGTTTAAATCCTAATTCATGAGATAGTTTATAAATCACTTAAGTATTTCATATCAATAAAGAATTAATTAGTTATGTTTGAATTGTAAATATATCATAGATCATTCGAATATTCAATAAGATGGACTAGTAGGAAAATATTCCAGTAAGTTTTTAATGTGAAATGTTGTTATGAAAAAGGAAAATTTTACATCGCCAGAGATATGAGAGAAAAATAAGCAATTTCATATGTTAAATAACATCAATATAGACATTCCGCGAGCGAGGGGAAACAATATCGAATACGTATCGAAAACGAAGATGGAATGATCTCCATAATCGAGTGCGATACAGGATGTTTGGAAGCAAGCGAATTTATGTCAGCAATTTATGCGTCGCCTCGCCCCTACTTCCTTTTTTATCGCAGCTAATTTGGGCGCCAACCGTATGAATTAAAGGCTTTTATCGCGGCGTTTACATTGAAAAATTTCGGTGTAATGCACGCTCGAACTGAAACCGTTTACGTGTTGATACATAACTTGTTGAATTTAATTGTTAGAACGTAATACTTTATCCAAGATATAATAGCTCCCAATTTTACAGAGTCAAGAGTACCTCGAGTAATTCGATCGATAACATCGTTAGCGATGTACGTAGACGAATAACAGAAATGATTCGTGTTTGTAACATCGAATGCGTAACGTGTACCATCTGAAATAAAACGAGCAATAAACAAAGGGAGTAACAGTAACGAAATTCGAACGTTTCTTTATCAACTTCGGCTATTAACAGGCACATAAAAGCTTACAGGCAACGACATTAAAGGCAATGCTATGAAACGAAGAAATGTTCGATGCCTACAGACAGACACGCACGGAATTCGCCGCAGACAAGTCGGGAGGAATTCCATTTCAATTATACGAATCCCGACTTAGAGTGAATTTAAATAGGGAAATGGGATGGTGCCCGCTTAATCCGCGTTTTCTTTCGCGACAGTAATCCGATCTGTAGACATTTCGATATCACACGAATTAGAGCGTATTCCGACGATGCGAATCTAATGAATAATCAATATTTACTTATAAGTACAACATTTCGATTTACATAGGTATACATTTTTGCAAGACGATAACTTACATTGTAGTTAATTGAAAAGCTCGTACAAAAATTACTTTTATAAGTATATAAAACGCGGGAAAACACAAAGTTCTTCAACTACAATGTTAAACTCTGCGGAGAGCTTTTTCTTGAATGAACGATTAACATTATAATACAACCAATTTTATCATGGATAAAGTATTTAATGGTTTCACCCGCGGCGTCAAAGCTAGCGTACGAAAAACAAATAAAAAAGCTCTTAATTAATGCGTCTAGACTAAAATGTTATATTTTATACAAGTAGCGTTTAAACGAGCAATTATTTAAAAAAAATCTTTGATATTATCGTTTTATCTAGCATGAGTACAAATCATTGAAATTAAAAGAACATTTGCTATTGTTTTGACAGGTTTTTTTTTAATTAACGTATTTTACTAGAGTTATTAAGTGGACTTTTTAAAGAATAATGTAATTTACAAAAATTTAACACGGTTTACGTCTTAATTAAACATTTTAAAGACAAAAAAGTAGACTTATTTACTGAGCTCAGTCAAACAACCTTTAATGCATGCATGTAATAATTTAGTATTATAATTTTTTAAATGTAAGTCAAACCGTTTTAAAACTTAACAAATAATTATTATTTAAAGCAACATAGACATTTCATTGGTCGAATTTGTAAGAAATTTGGTAACAAATTAAAACAAGCATAAACCAAAGTGACAAACTAATTTTCCGTTCGGGGAAGCAATGTTTCCGTTGTCCGGAGCGTTTGTATTACAGCTGTAATTCAAAGTGTGGCTATACCCAGGATAATATCCTTAGCCGAGGGAACTCAACGACCGCAAGCAAACCTTATTACGTGGCGTATTAGAAATTTATGCAACTCTTCGTGTAAACCAAATTAAGATTAACGCAAGCTCGAGAATTCTTGTTAACTATTGCGAAAGCAATGAATTACTCACAACCGTTTTCGTATCGTAATACGATATTAATTCTACAAATGCAATTGTTTTACATTATTTTTTTAACTTCTTACTGCCTTTAAAAATATAATAATTATCATCACTGTTATCACATAACATTTTGAGCAATTATCACACAATAAAGGTAACAACAATTTACTTCAGAAAGTCAGATACTCGTGAAAACTTAAAGAGTTTTTTATGTACGTGATTTTCTTTACAAGTGAATTGAATACCTTACTTTGATTTTTACTTTATTCAAGTCAGAAAATTCTTTGTTTCATTTAAAATGAGTTTCAAATTCAAATGAAATTATTCAGAAACACATTGCTAATATCAAGGGAGAGAGGCTAAAATATAAGCCTCGATATAACGAGCTCCATAAGTCAAAGTAAATACGAATGGGTAATGGCTTCCCTAATTTGCATTTTATAAGTACGCCGACCGCGCTTTAAATAAATCAAAGCTGTAACAGCAGACTTTGAATTCTTCCAACTACCTACATAATTATTCAGAACACTAACTCACCGGTATTTAAGAGTAGGTTTACACTGCAGAAACACATTAACAATAACTCTTATTATCTCAAATAAAACATGAATTGATAAGGGTAAGGGCCTGTCCCACCACTGGCTGATAGAGGCTCAGATAGCTTAAATATGACGTCACTGTCAGATAAGAGAACAAAATCCGATATTTCTATCACATATTTTACACATTTTGATTGTAATCAAACAATTTACAATTTGGTGGAATAGGCCCTAAGACTTTAATATTTTAAATCTTTAAAATGGATTATTATAGCTTAATTTTCAAGTTTGTTTACCAGAAAATTATGTTATGTTCGTGCTATAAAACATTATCTTAGTTTAAGACATAGAGTCTGTAGGAGAAAGCCAAGGGTCTCAGGGATGTTGGCCAGCGTTCCCGAGAGATTAAATTTCAAACGCTCGATACAACAAAGAAGAACGAGCGCTTATTTAAAAGCGTTTATTACAAATTTTTGTTTAGCATACATTTCTAAACAAACATCGAGGAAGTTAAAAAAGAACAGTAGAAGTAACTGCCATATTGCTATAACAAATCTTATTATATTTTCGTATTATCTTGTGATATAAATTGTATTAAATTTACATATATCTTAAAGTATTGTGAAATTGTTTTTATAGGAAAAGGGGGCAAACTTACTTTCTATATGAAATTAATAAATCTCATGACAGTATCCTAGTATGAGCGTAGACATTACACTACAATTAAAATAGGTCACTTGCTAAATGGCTGGAGCTGACGAGATTGTAACATAATAATTTGGTCGTCATACAGCCCTCAGGAATCGGATACACGCAAATGAGCAACACGGCCGCCAATTCAACACGTCTATTATCGCCGTTACCGTAATTAAGGTGATTCAAACCGCTGAGGCCGACCTGATAAATGTAGTGAAAGGCACTCGTAATCTGCTACCGAAAACTCATACACATAGTCAACACACTTATCTATACTAATATAATAAAGCGTTAACACACACTTCTTTGTTGCCTAAAATGTCAGCAATTACAGCATTTTGAATAAATTTTTTTTTTAATAAAAAGCCCTACACTTACGTCAGGCTTTAGGCTATATTTTTCTCGTCGTTAAACTTTGGGGGTAAATATTTTGGATAAAAACCCTAATGTGAAAGAGAAAGAGACCATAAGTTGCTGCCAACATCAAGGAAGCAATATTGTCAATGTCAAAGACCGTAGTTGTCATTTGTGCATTTGAATTTTGACATATGACAAATGTAAACAATAAAATAAAGTTTTTATAATTTCACGCGGATGAAGCCGCACAGGAACAGCTAGTTAAAAATATAGATTGAATATGATGACATATGGTACTGAAATATTTTAAAATTTTAAACATCTAGAAAAAAATATTTTGGCCTTAAACAGCATCTAAATAAAATAAACCAACTAAACAAGCAAGTTTGATTGTGAACTTTTGCCATTTCTAACTTGACTTGAGATTTCTATTGCAATCAAGAGGCTAGTATGACTAGGTCAAACAATTTGTACGGACTGCCGGATACGAAAAGTATATTAAGCTTGCTGAAGCAACATTTATCTACTCACTGCCCCAGGGCTAGCAATTTTACTAACTCGAGCGAATAGCGGACTTCTTTACGATATTACATTAGTAAGGTAGAAGTCCTTAGTTGAGAGTTTGTACGCTTATTGTGTTACGTCTTTTTAATTTCTTTGCAGTATAAAATGTAGTCAAAGAGAAGAAGATTAGTAAATTATATACATAATTTGTCATATTAAAAAACAACGGCAACACGCAGTTTCTTTTTTCAAAATAAAATCAAGAGCTACAAAGTTCAGAACGACGTGAGTCATTGGAGGCTTAAATGATTCTTGTCTTTTCTTCATCGTAGGTCTAAATACAAGTACTCCTTCTAGATTTCCTGGAAGTTTTGCTATTAGATATAATTTGACAGGCAGCTTGTATATGTTAGTTGGGCATAGGCATAGCTATTTGCGCTACTAAAACTCCATTCAAGAAGTTCAGCGTATACAAATACAAAACTCGACCAACGCGCCAACCTTTATTTATTGTACTTTCCTCGGCGGCCATCAGCCAGATAAAAGATTTTTTAGATTTAAACGATGTGACCTAATGAAGATAAAACGTTGGCGTGCGGTGTCGCAAAATAAAAATAAGTAACAGCCGTACTAATTGGAGACACTATGCTGTTCTTCACCAGATTTATTACTTAATTATTCACCCTTGTATGCCTTAGTTGGGTATAATTTTCCCACTAGCTTTGAGCATGATATGAAATTTCTTATTCTGTTTAAATTTATACCATTTAATGTCTAACCGTCTTATAACCTACTAGCGTAGACATTGTCTTATGGAATGTTGTAAGTGCTTCCTCGCTATTTAATCACAAGTTAAAATTATTCATTGCTTTTACGAAATGAAGAAAATAACTTATTATGAGCTGGCAGATAAATTCAAATTGGCAGCGATAACAAAGCAATATTAAATTTTCTCGCCAAAGACAAAGGTCTATTGTTAATAGATCAATCAAGCTAATATCGTCCTAAACTCTCAAAGGAGTAATGATACCAAATTGAAATCAATACTATGATTGCTCACTTGCTAACGCCAAACCGACCGTTTTACTCGCAATTGTTGCATTGATTCTAATCATTAGATTAATATATGAAGCACAAACTTTGCACTTCTTTTTAAGGTAAATTGTGCAAACCGAAGAACATGGCTATTGACACGGTTTAAGTTGATGTGGAGTAGTTCATAAAGATTTCTATATAAAAAAAAATGATGAATCATAGCCGAATTTCGATCTATATACCACAAGTTTTATTAATAAGATCGATTCATTCTTTAAAATGGCAACCAAGCGCAAACATTTCATAACCAGGATAAACTATTAAATTTCAATCCGTGCACATAGTGGAATATTAATTAGTTCGGTCGGCGATTACACGGAATTAATTGGGTAATCCAATATGAATTTAACGATGGGTCCACACCCGTGGAAACTGATTCTGTATTACGCAACACCCAAAATGGTCGGAATTGCGATTGCCATTGTTGCATCCATGTTACTAAATTTGTAAAATATTTTCCTTGATTCATTTCTCTTATATTAAATACATACCTACGCTACATTACGTACACATACTCTACAAAGCTCTCTAAAGATTCACATGATGATGATGAAAACAATAGTTTGTAGTATAGTGTATCAACAGTTTCGGTTTTATTTAGTTTTTATTTTTATTAGAAAGATATACTTTTTCAGTTTCCTCAAGCGAATAACTCGATTTAATATCCAATGAGTTATAATATGATAGAGTAAAGTGCGGAGCGACGCGAGCTCGTTTAATATTAATACAAACGTAGTGGCGAGACCACCTGACGTTATGTTTTTAGCTCGTTCCTATTTTAACACACAAACTATGTTTGAGCCGTGCACCCGAGAGCCGCCCCTCCGCCCGCTTTCTCCGCATAATTACAGCAACTGCTTTACGTGTTTCTAAGTGCGAACGATGATTAAGCTGGCTTACTTGTTAAATATGTTAGTGTTTATTAACACTATGTTACTTTTCGTATTATATGGAACAGTCTGGAAGGCATTAGGGAAGGTGATGTCCAGCATTGGACTGAAGGCTAATGATGACGATGACCTATGGAAACAATTTACTTTTATTCGTTATATTCCGCTAAAAGTTTTTAATTGTGATAGTAAGAAAAGCTTCATCACTTCACACTTTACTTTAGTCTTATAACACTTTTTTAAATTAACTAGTTTATGTATATTACTGAGAATAACAAAGGAAATTAATATTCTTCTGCAAAGTCCATCATTTTGTTATCCAGCCTTTGTTATCTTTCTCAAAGCGTTATTTTAATCCTGTAAAATAAAGTGCTTATAAACCTAACTGGCGTACTGAGAATCATTTATTGGTAACTTAAACAGTCGCCCTTAGTGTTCACTTAATAACTCTGAGTGCAGTTAGGTAGTAAAAAGTTGTTTCACGAAGTAATAAAATTGAAACAACACTGTACATCTACTTTCATCTACTTTCAGTACTAAGAGGCCGAGGTATCATGGCGTTTAAACACAAAACAAGGTAATAAATTACGCCGGTTAAAGGTCCATCTTTTGTATTAAAAGTTTTACGACTTTCGCGCTATTTTGCACTTATCTCTTTCCGCTCTATAGATTTTGTACAATGTACGTGCTTTTGTTTCGCCTTCCAATTCTCTAGAGTCGTGAATCAGTTCTGAAACTCGAGCATAGTGTATAATTCTACTGTACAATTGTGAACTTTATGTTTCGAACAATAAAGGTTGATTTACAAAAAGAATCGTTGGATATTTTTAAAAATGCAAGTGTAACATTCCAAATTTACAGTGTCTTTTGTAACGCACGCGCGTCGTCCACTCGAGATTTAAGCGGGCTCGGAAATTTAAAGTTGACTTTCAAAATATTGTCTTGTTGGTTTTGTGAACTTTGTATTCAAAACTCTCTATGAATATATTGTGTATTTGAATATTTTTTTAAAATTTCATGTTCTAACATAAAGTGAAAAACAAAATTAAGCTTAAATAAGTAGCGAGCCGATAAAATTAAATGGAAAAACACGAATTTTCCGCAATTTATGTGGAATCTCTAATTCTAAAATGGTGATTAGCTTTTAAGAAAACTTACACTTCCCTACGATAAGACATTTTGTTTTCTTGTGTCTTGCATTCAATTAGACCTGATGTACTCTATATGGATGAAACAGAAAAGAAAACACGTACAAAGTGAAAAAAAAAAATCATAAACATTAAATATGCAAAATCTCTCTACATCCTTCGTCGTTTCTAATAATTCAGATATCTTTTAGAGAAATCGCAATTCAACTTACGTATCGCGATCCGAGAATCAGACATGCAGATAACAATGGCAAATGTTTGCATACAGATATTCCTCTTTTCTGTTCCGCCTTTTGTTTGAGCTGCGACATGCACTACGATATTCCGAGCATTTCTCAGGCCGTCAAACTTGCTCAATGAAATCGTACGTCAGGCATTATACAACGACTTCGCTATGATATTAAAATTCAACGGCTTTTGCCGGAAATCAATTCTACATATGAGATGTGTACTCAACCGATTCGCTACAAGATCAATTTTGAAATATGAATACCTGCAAGAACAATTCTGTGAACAAACTATATTTATCTACATTTTACAAACGCGATATCAAATTCAAAAGAAAAAATCTAAGCAATTCTACAAAAAAGTTAATGACAAAATGGAAACTAAATCATTAAAATTATCTAGTCTAATCAACAGTACATAAGAATATTCAATTATAGTTAAACATTTGTTTAAACGATAAAATAAAAAAACACTCACAGAAATATTAAAATTATTTCTTATTAGCATTTTTATATTCACTTCAATGATATCTAGAGTTTAAAATAATACAATGGAGGACAATAGGGTGTTTGCATTGCTCAAATTTTGCACTTTAACAACTCGGTGAATAGAACTCTCGCTATTTCTAACATCTATATTACTTTTAAATTACCAAGCTATTTAAAGAACATTCAAACCCATTCAATTTCTTAAAAAGATCCATGTTATCCAATCATAAAATGTATAAAATAATCAAAATACAACTTCTTATTTTAATAAACCATATCTTTAGAAATGTATAAAATAAAAAATTGAACATTAAACTTACGTTAAACATGATTAAATCTACAAGCTGTAATTTTTACTCTTACAGGATAGTAACAGTTAATAACACGATTTATTTTAGTTCTATAAAATTCCCTGCTACGGGCAACATTATTTTCATAATATATCAAGCACTATGTTAGAAAAACGGCGGCCAAGCACGAAGCCCACCAATTCTCACGCAAATCTCTTCCAAGAAATAAAGTGGGTGACGTACGACCCGAAGTTGATCCACGGGAACATTGAAAACCTCGAGGAAACGGGCACGATCCGAGGGAATGGAGTGAAGAAATTGAAACAAATTGCGTCAAAGTGGCGGTGTAAGTAAAGCATTTATTTATCTGCCAACCCGTGCGCGGCAAGAGCGCACGTGAGCCGTTTATAGGGGCCCAAAGCTGGGAACTGAAACTAACTGATTAACATTTGACAAAAAAATTCTAACCGCTGTGTAGTTTGCGGTAACTACGCGATTACGTAACCCATTACTGAGACGAAATCATAGGAACAAAAGCTTATAAGAGATTAGTACGAACTTTAGACGTATCAGAATTTATTTCTCTAACAAAAGATAAACAAACAAAATAATATTCAGTAATATTATATTGTTTATTTATCTTTTCTAAGCTAATCCTTAGTCAAACCAGGTTAAACATAAACTCCGACACACGTTCGCAGTAAAAGCATTTTACGCATACGCGGTATTAGCTCGTTGCAAAGACGTGACGAGTTTGAATATAATGAAAAACGAAATACATTTGCTGTTGCCCGAAATTGCCAGGCCGGGCGTTAAAATCTACGAAGTTGTTTTGTAATAATCTACCACGACTACGTTAGACTTTTTATTTCTTTTCTATAGCTGCTCACAGTGAATATCGGTTTTACATTCCACCATATTTACTTAATTTACTACCAAGGTGATCTATTTTACCAAATCTTCATGACTAATATATTTATTATTACAATAAAACTATCATTTCATTTTTATCTAATGTTTATTAGTCTGCATACAAGTAAAATAAACAACGAGACATAATTACGAAGAAAACTAGGTTTTATTCTATCAAAATTAAATCTGAGCTTCAAACAAGGTCTGTAGTTGGCTTGTAAATAATTCATTGCTGGCAATACTTTGGCCGGATTCTCTAATTTATTTACTGACTGCACCTGCCTTTGCTCGCCTCGCAATCATCACTTTACTATAAATTATTGTGTCTACTCTAAACCTATTTGGAAATGGAATTGATTCAATTTTCTACAATCTTCAAGAAATGTTCTGATATTTTAGAATTGAACGATGTATTCATATTCTTGTTTATAGGTACCTAAAATAAGGATTTGGTCCAAAAGTTTGGATAATTGGATGGGCGGATGTTTCTTACTACGTATCGCTAAAATAGCTTAACGGGTCTCGATGAAATTGGGCACAGTTGTAGTCTGAATGACAACATCGGCGCTAATTACTAAGTTTTTTTTTAATTCCTCGCGGATGACGTTGCAGCCAAAAGCTAGTTCTCGTATAGATATTATAAAATATATTATTATGTTATACTTGTACATCTAACTCGTTAAGCTAGATTTTCCCATACTATTGTGCTAACATTTTCAGCATTCATATTATATTTGTTTTAATAAAAAAGTTTTTCTTTCACTTCACTAAGCTAATGCTCATATATGAGATGTGAAGATATGAGACTGGGTGAAGTATTATGTTCCGTTTCCCGTATTATATTTGTCTTGGAGTGGGCTCTTAACCTGCATAAACTTTTTATTAACTTCGCCCTGTACAACTACATTTACCACATTCAAGCGAGAATAACAAACTTCATTTCTACTTTCTATATCAGTTTTAATAATACTATTATACTATAGAGAGAATAACTTTATTTAATACAAGCTGTTGCTCGCGATTTCGCTGGCGTGAAATTAAAACATATATCCAATGTTACTCACGGATAAATTACTTTTCTAAAGGTGAAAGAATTTTTAAAATCGGCCCAGTGGTTTTTGAGTTATTTCAATACATAAAAAAATACAAATCTTTCCTCTTTATAATATTAGTATAGATTGCACGTTTTTACACTAAGGGGTGATATTATTTACAAATTGAACATCATTAATACCGTTAATTATGTACATATGTACCATATATATACTTACGTAGAGGGAAGAATAAAATCAAAATGCTGTATTAAAAGATAAATGTTTAGTTCGGCAGTGGGCAAAGCAATACAAAAAACTTCTAATATAAATTTTATATCACTAAAATAAATCCATTCCGCAACGAGAGCAGCATGTCTCCACATATTTCCTCGAGCATTTGACTTTATAGTATATGAAATCTTTTAGCATTTCGTAATAGTACATTCAGAAAGATATTCAACGTTATTTATTCAGTAGATCATAAATCAGATCGGCACATGTAAATGACGGCATCGAGAGCCGGCGTCCTAGATGGTTGCAAATCAAAACTTTCATATACTGCTTTTTTTCCTATGTTTAAGTATTCGATTTTTTTTTTCATTTCAGATTAATGTCTGTATATACCTATGGAGAAAATATGGGCCCATCGTCAGCCTATATGTGCTAAAAGGCAACCAAAAGTCGATCAAATTTCATTGACTCGTCTGTCCGTGGGTTATGAACATACGATGGATTTTAGTGCGCACTGCATTTCCATTTACTATCCAGCTAAAGTCTATTTATCCGGTTTAATATTCCGTGGGATCCCGGGATTCAATGTTATTCTGGTACGATAATAGTAAGAGGCGACACGCAGTGTAAATGGAGACAATTTTCCGCATTATTTATTGGAATAAGGTCGGGAGCACGAAGCGCGTCCGGGCGACATCTGGTGCTTTATAAGCGCTATTCCCAACACAACGTCCAGTATCAATAACTGAAGAGGACTATGTGTAAGTTGGACGCAAGCACGCCGGCCAGTTCGTCCAAACTTTTGTTACAAACGGATTTCAGTACAGTTTCTCAATAAAAGTACGAAAGTAATTCCACCCAGGGTGGCTCCCCCTATCACTTTACAAAACAACTGGACCCAAGTTTTTGTACTCGAACGTATTTACAAATTGTGAATCCCTTTTAAGAGGTAAAAGAATAAAATGTAACCTTTTCCGCTGAATTTGCGCGTTCCGACTTCAATCGATTACCGAGTTAGATTGAGATTGTCGGACGGACAAACTTCCCTAACTAACGATAACAAACGCGCCACTAAATCCTCTATGGAAGAGCTGGGATTGCTTGAAAAATATGCTAGCCGGTAAGCCCCGGCTCGGCAACAAAGTAAATTGTGAATTTAACGCCGCAATCGTGGGATTAGTCGATGGAAACTTTCGTCGGGTCTAACGGAAAGTTTTCATCTCTTGTTTATGGTAAAAATAAAAAAAAACTTAAATCCTTGAGCACACCTCGGATGGGCGGGATTAAAATATAGCCGATCGTCGTGCCGCGATTATTAATAGAGGTTGCGGGAATCGATTAAAAGTAATGCTTTGTGCAGAATGCGTCGTAAATGGCTCGGATGATTTTCTACATCTTAGACGTTTTGCGTTTCATTAGAATTTATTTCGAACAAAATAATGATATCGGCGAACAACTATACTATGGTATACTATAGACATTTTTTTAGGATTTCGTTTTTAACGGAAATTATTATTTGTAACTGAAATAGCTAACACAATGAAAACTAATTGGAATGTACGTGGAGTTGTGTGAAACCGGTCATACGAGAAGTTATGTCCACCGCGGGCCGGGGACGTATAATCTATTCAGTGCGGCGTTATGGTAGTAAGTGAACGGGAACTGTTCAACAATATTTGTTTAAGCCCGACGAGCGTAAATTCACAAAAACAACTGCGAACAATATGCAAATGTCAGGCGCT
>LD688936.1:2562581-2592883 GCA_003118335.3 Papilio memnon
CTTAGAATCGAATCAGCAGACAATTTGAAAGGGTAAATTTTACATCACTTTCAATAATGGGCGAAACCTGCCACCGGATATGGGCCCCATCGTAGAATATGTTCGTTAATGGGCTTAATATTTACGTTAGCCTTTCACTTGTTCATAAAATGCTTTTAAAGTGTCAGCGATTGGATGTGATTTTTTTTTATGAAATAAAAACAAAAGCTTAACTGGGTTACATTAAAATGCTTCTAGGGCTAAATTATTACTGAATGTTTTCCCGCCAGTTCACATCGCATTCGGCTTTGTACAACAAAGATGGGAATTAATGGCGCTCATTCGCTACGGTCCATTTTGAAAGGCGGCCCCTGGGGGACACCCTTCCATTTGGGAGAATTGGACTTGTATCGGGACCATAATAAAATGATCCCCATGTCCATTTCTATTTCTCAATCGTATAGTATATCTCGAGGTCTGCGTATGGTGGACGTAAAGCAAAAAATGTAATGGACACGGAACGTTTATTAGATTCGTCGCTTTCGTTCTTTACCTTTGACAGAGAGTCGAGCATTGTCTTTGGAAATGACGACCTAGTTTGTCGCTGACACTTTACTTCGTGAAAACAGAATGAAAAACTTTATACCAAGTATATTTGATTAACATTTTCAAGGTTTTCTTAAAGAAATTTACTTTTAATCTTATATTACGGTACCATTACTAATGCTACAAAGCAAAGCCACACAAAAATTAGACTCATTGAAAAAAGTCGCAGAAAAAGTAATTGTTACATTAAATATAAATTAAGAAATTAATTTCATAAAGTACTTAACCAATATGTTTGGAAAACATTTATTTTCGATGAGTAATAAGTTATCAACTATTTACTGAATAAATGAAAAGATTTAAATGAAATATTACAATTATTTATGAAAATTCATTAAAAGCACTATATTCACCGTAATTTGGCAATTACAATTTGCGTGGGGCTTTATCATTCAATTAATTATGATCGAACGATAAAAATGTTATTCAGAAACGGCGGCTTTTCAACCAAATTATTTCTATTAACTTTACCCAATATATATTTACATAATTATATATTGTTTAGGGGCTTAAGAAAAAATGTTCAATTGCGGTTAATATATTGTGCAATAAAACACAAATATTTACACTAGGTTTCTGGGTTAGACCTAATGCAATCAGTCACCTCTCTCATTCTTGTTCAAAACTAATGTTTGTAAATAAATTTCGGCAGTGGAAACTCTATTAACGTTCAATATTTGTTTCTATACAGAATGACACAAGTAAACAACACAAAACACTAATAGAATATCTGATAACAGATTTACAAACAGGTTATCCGGGATAGATGTGGTCGGTAGTTTTCACTTGTACAATTTACTGAAGTAACTAAACAAATAAGCGTACAATGTTACAGGAACAATATTGTTCTTGTTCTTGGCTAAAGTACGGGTAACAAGCAATATGTAGGCATAGGGCAATACGTAGGTGGCATCATAAAACACGCCTCGTCTAAACTCGCAGCAGTCACTAATACGACCCGGTGACACAAACACTCCCTTAACATATATTTCAAGAGCGGTTTTACGGTGAACCATAAAATGTTACAGTCAATCGTAAAAAATTCACGGAAGAAAGTGTATTACCGTTCACGGAAGTCGGCTTGATGAGTGCCTAAAGGAACTACGCAATTTTAACTACATGCAGTTTATAAAAATATCGCGTTTTTGACGATCATTATGTTACGTAACTTCTAAAATATGTAAAAAAAGGTCTTACGCACATATACACGCTCTATTTCTTATTTTTTTCCTAATAAGACAAACCAATCATTTAACGGTTACGTAAGCAGTCTGCACTATGCGACTATCTTAGATCATGCAATGCCTCTTGAGTATGGCAATAAATACCCAAAACCCTATAAAAATCATTTTAATGGGTTCGCTTACTATTTTAAAACTGTTACGACGACTATAATTTTTTATTATAGTTTTTTTAATTCAGTTTGTGTGATACAGAGTATACTAATTGCATTCAGTGTCCATTACAACGGTGAAGGTGCAAACCGCGTTGCGACCGATACTCATTAGAATAATTGTGTGCCAAACGCAAGCGCCATTAACGATCTCCTATTTAAATACAATACATTTTATAGCCTCCGATCGAACTCGATAAAAAAACGCATCCGAACATTTTGTTGCCATTTAATTGCACAGTATTTATTTTTCATTGACGGTTGTGTATTTAACATCTGAAAATAATAAATACATGACATAATCGTGAGCTTCCATACTCGAAACATCTGTCAAAAATTTTTATCTATACTAATATAATAAAGCGTAAACACACACTTCTTTGTTGCCTAAGATGTCAGCAATTACAGCATATATTTGAATATTTCTTTTTTTAATACAAAGCCCTACACTTACGTCACGCTTTAGGCTATATGTATATTTTCACTCCATTAAACTTAGAGGGTAAATATTTTGGATAAAAACCCTATTGTGAGAAAGAGGCCATAAGTTGCTGTCGACATCAAGGTAGCAAGATTGCCATGGTTTGTCATCATTTCATGTCATTTTGACATTTGCAATTGATAATTTGACAAATGTAAACAATAAAATAAAGTTTTTATAATTGCACGCGGATGAAGCCGCACGCGAACAGCTAGTTTCTTAATAAGATTATTTTTTTGCTGGCAGAGCAAAAGCGCGTAAACTAATTACGACAACTTTTGCCTTCGGTCAATAAAATGAATAGTTAGAACATAGTTTAATTACTATAATTTGAATGCAACAAATAAAAATCTATACCAATAATAGATGTTGAATAATTGAAACGCTTTGCAGTATGTTGAAATAAGCAAAACATAAAAGTTTAACTACCAAAGCCCAGCTTTAAAAAGATTTATAAGAGTACAACAACTTTTTAGTTTGAGCAAAAAGCTAAAATCCGCTAAAAGCTTACACGCGCTCATATCTTTCTTTTATGGACAAATCGACCGTATTTCTAAGTTCCATTCTCATTAAAAGCTTTAACGAAACAAAATTCAGCGTTGCCTTTTGGGATACAGGCCTGTTCGCAAAACCTTTTATCTTCATAATGGATGATCTTCCAAAAACAGAAGGGGCACACAGTCAAATGGATAGAGAACTTGATAATATGTTGTTCGGTGTACAAAGTAGGTAGGTAATGGATTTCGTTGGGAGACGGCCCCTTGGGTACATCTGTCTTTTTTCCGCCTCCAGCTGATTAAGTTAGATGTACGCCTGGTGGTCCGGTCGAGTCGAAAGCCAAAGGCAACCAGTCTTCCTTGTACAAAATTGATTGATTAATGGGAATATAAAATATAAAACTTGTTTTTCGACCATAAAAGTCCATGGATTGATAATATTAAGATATAACAGATATTATCGCAAACGAGACTGCCACAGTCACACAGTAACAATGGATAATATTTTCAGAACCAGACAAAAACATTTCTATGATTGGTTTGGATTAAAGCATATTTTTTAAAAATAAATCCGCTTTCATCTAATCTATCGAATCGGAGTACAAAGGCAGAATTTTTCACATG
This sequence comes from Papilio memnon, assembly GCA_003118335.3. Taxonomy (NCBI): domain Eukaryota; kingdom Metazoa; phylum Arthropoda; class Insecta; order Lepidoptera; family Papilionidae; genus Papilio; species Papilio memnon. The sequence continues at coordinate 2,566,162 of LD688936.1, forward strand.
AAATTCTCATTTAAAAGAACCTTGCGTAAGGCTGAAAATCTACAATTTCCACGAACACTGGTGATTAAGTAAAGCGAAGGAACGATAAAAAATAAACTCAACATGTAGATGAGAAAAAAAGTGGAAAATAGCGAGTGTTTTTCGTCCGTCCGAATGAGTTATGGGCCAGCGTCGCGTTCGCAAATCATATTAATGTGCGAATAATTTGAGAAACTCACGACGTTTACTGGCTTATTATTATTTAAATTGTCAGATTTAACATATATGCAAAATTAACTCGCTGGAAGATGTAATTTTAAAATACTTTAAAAAACTTACGTTAACATATTATATGCAAATTCATTTACGTCAAAATTCTTCATAAACAAATGAGTTTACATCCGTTTGTCTTTATTTGGGTTAAACTTTCATACTTCCACCACATACAATTAAGGACATAATAGTAATTATGAACGAGGAAATAAATTAAAAATAAAGCTTAGTGGGAGTCCGTTATACAACGCAATTCATAGCGCCATTAACTCACAAATTTAACGTCACTGAGTCAACGTTTGCAGTAAAAATTCGAGAGCAAACATCGTGGCACGCAATATCATATTTAGAGAATCAATTACAGCGAGCCGTCGCCATCAAATGTATTTACCTTAGGTCCGAGCTCCAATCATAAAACTCTCCGAAGGGGCGAAATCGAAATAAATTGATTCGACTTTAGCTCTTACCGCGATATTTGTACAGACGACAATTTTGCAAATAAAAGTATTTCTTGTTAAATGGAAGAAATTAAAGAATATTTAGTTTTACATTGAGACATTCAAACTTCGATGATTTAGTCATGAAATAATCGTTTAGGTTTACAAAGCTTGCTAAAACTATCTAAATGTCCGCGTCTTCTGTCAATTTTGTGTAGTAGAAATTTATGTTTAACATTTTGTTTATTTACTTTGAAAACACTGTATTATTTAAAAAGGTACGGTACTAATAGAATAAAAATTCTGATCGCACGAGGAAATAAAAGTGATTTAGCAAACCGAACGTCCACCGCTTAAATTCGGCAAAGGGTCAGGGGCGAGTGGAAAAAAAATAACAGGCACGTATTTCCAATGCCTTTATTCCACAATATTAATATTTCAACACGCATTCACGTCCGCCTGTCTATCCCTCTTCTGGCGAAAGGGGCGGAACTATCGGGTTCATAGAAAGTCCGTAAGGCGAGCCTGCCCGTCCATTTCTGTGGTCATTCCCTTTATGGCCACTCGTAATAGTCACTAAGACGAGAAAAAGTGCGCTCGCCGAGTGAAATGAATCGTAATGGAGGATCGCATTGTTTCATTATAAACGGGAAATTTGGTGGAGATTTTGTGTTAATTTAGCGAAAGGGAGAAAAAGGGATTGCTTTAAGATTAGGCGATAATTACTATTTGGTAAGTTAAAGAATGCTATTAACATTTTTTATCACGATAACTAATAAAGATTAATTCAAAACAAATAATTATAATATTTAACCAAATTAATTATATGCTTAGTGCTATGTATGGACGGCATGTGAAAAACAAAGGTTATTTAACGGAGCATAAAGTATTCCAATATTACATTACAAGACTTCAAATACATTAAAGAAAACATTTAAAACACGTTGTTTAAACAATGAGCGATAGAGATTGTTTGTAATAAAACAAGTAAAAAAACATAAACAACATCCATGGAATGACTTCAAAGCACCCGTTCTGTTTGACCGAATCCCTATTCGATTGTTACAAAAATAGACGAATCTGGACAGTGCTATTTCCCAGCAGAGTCGGGCACTGGACGGGGCGAGTGATGTGACTAGTTGCCCGCCATTGACCGACGGTACGTTTTTATGTGCCGTCGTAAAGGGCGGGGAGAACTGTTGAAAAAATCGACACGAAAAGCTGATCGGGTACGGAATATGTTAATTCGATTACCGACCAGAGATTTTGCAGGGGAGAGATGTATCGATAGAATTTCCCAATTTGTTACGTTGGTATCAGCGATTGACGTCAAATTGCTTTTAAGCATCGGAGATCGGCGCTTTGAGAATCGTCGGCGTCGTTTCGGGTCTATGAGCACACCTCCCCCTCGAGACCCGAGGTTTTAATGAAACTAGCCTTATAGACTATAGGGACCGTGCTCCAAAATACCAATGAAAATTTATCGTCGACATAATCTGATATTGCATCTAGTTTAAAGAGTAGTTATAAGAAAGCCGTAGCACTTCAGTCGTAATAATAGACTAAAGTTACGTTGATACTAACTGTTCAACCCTATATAGCATACTTAGTAGCGGCCTCGATTAAATAGACAGAAAATGGCCAGAATTAACGTCGTTGCTGAAATTGTAACCTTCTATGATGAGAGAAAGCTTTAATTAATATTAAATACTACAATTGAGCGTCGGTTGCTCAGTGGTGTAATCACTTGACTTGTAATCTACAGGTCTTGGGTTCGAATCCCGCCGCCATGTACCAATGTGATTTTTTCGATTTTTCATATGTACATAATTTACCCGACGTTCTTACGGCGAAGGAAAACATCGTGATGCAACCTGCACATATCGGAGAATAAATTCAAAGATATGTGTGAAGTCAACCAACCCGCACTTGGCCAGCGTGGTTCACTATGGCCTAGTCACCCTAACTTTAGGGTAGGCTCCGAGCCCCTCGGTGGAGACGTATAGTGAGCTGGTGATGATGATGATGACTACAATTGAGCTTAACAATGAAAATTTCAATTATAAATTCGTTGAATCTTAAAATTGAAATCATAAAGAGCTTTAAACTTCAAATAAATGCACAGTAAAGAAATTCGAAATAAATAAACATGAATATAATAAAAGATAATAACTCGATAGAGATGAGAATTTATTTTAGGTAAGAAATAAATAAGTCTATAATCATCGAATGGTGGATCATCGAAATTAACTCGGCAGTTAGAAGGGAGGTAGAGATACTTCACGATGTACAAATGGTAGGGAACAAAACGCGAAGCGTGCACCAACAAGGCCCGGACAATAGTGTAACGGACGATAAAAGATAAAACGATGGCCTATTTATACAAACGGTAACTATAAAAGTGATAGTAATCGCGTAACAATACAATAAAAATCAACAGCCCCATTCAATAAACACGATAGCAACGGAATTACTTTCAGCGTTATACCGATATTATCGAACAATGTTAGCCACTGACTAAATCATAATCTGATGAAAGTTTTAACATCAGAAACATTTGATCGTAAATATGTTGACCAGAGTGCTCTTCATATTATTGATTTACGCTCTACTGTAACAGATATTTTACAGGATTTTGAAAAATTAAATAGTGGAATAATTACACATTACTAAACTAGTAAGTGTTTATATAAACAGTTCAAGTCGAAAAGCTAAAACCACTACATCTTATTTACATTAATAAATGCAATTACATTATACGTCATAATCATCAATCATAGATGTCCATATTAATTTCGAAGTTATTTCAAAAAATTCTTATAGCAGACTGGTGCCGGATACCCTAAGGACATGACTTGCTACGAGCAAGTTCATTTTAAAATCGCTACATTGAAAAGAAATTGAAAAAGAACATAACAATTCCTACAGCGTCTTCTTCAATTACTCAACAGTATTTTTTTTTCATTTATCACTAAATAACAGGTGAATTGTATTAATTAACCACATAAAATTAGTTTAAAAGTGTTGAGTGAATTCTAATGTAGGGCAAGAGTAACACAACAAAGAACCCAAATACACTCCCAGAATTAATATTGTACTACCATGTTAAGTAATAATTCACTCGTTAGCTCATTTAGGTCAATCAGGCGGCCGAAACATGTTCGCACCGAGATCGGGACCCGATGGGTTCGGACCTCGTGCAGGGGTCTAATTGGTTCCTCATTTATACGCAGAGCGAGCATACCCGCGGCATCCTGGCGTGGATACCGATCTATGTTCGGTTAATTTTACAAACAAACGAGGGTTCTATGGTAGCCATTTGCACATATTACACAGTATCCGCTTTTTAATGTTGGAGAAATAATTTAGACATCAATTTAAAACATTATATCAATATCAGATATAGAACACACTATAAAATAACAGCAATTCTTTTCTGGCAATAAAGTCACCAGTTCCATATTTTTTAGTAAGAAATAAATCAACGGGTATGACCGTATGCAGTAGAAGGTATTGAATAATTATAAAATATTGGTAGATGAGACAACATTTCACCGGCATGCATTCAGTCAATATTGCATCGAGCACTCAGCAATATTGCGTGGCGCCGTAATATATAGAGCAGACGAGCAAACACATCGAGGGGCAGACATATAAAATATAAATGCAACGGCGCCCGCAACTTTTGCGGCCTGACCGCTGCGGTCAGTAGTTGCCAGTCGTTGCCAATCATAGCCGTTTAATCAATCGCAACGATATTTATAACACATCGATCGGAATTATTGATTTCATAACTCGATATTACAGAACATTTTAGGCACAACTCAAAACAAAGAGTTTAATTTATTTTGTCTTCAACTAAACTTAAATTATTAGGACTTTTGAAGAATTCATTATTTTACTCTTCAAGGAAAAAATAATATTAGATTATAGAGGAAGAAATATACCCGTAAAAGCATCTAATCATAATATTCAAATATAAAAACGAAAACGACTGTACAGCTTTATTTATTTCTTAAAACATAATCTAAATTGTCTCTCGTAAACTGACAGATGAAAGAGAAAAAGAAGTCGTTTTAAAAAGTGTAATTTAGTTGGAATGAGATTTGTAAGCGACGGAGTAAGCACAACTCGAGCCAAAAGTCGACAGAGAAAAAGTTTGCCTTGTGAATACAAACGTCTTTAAAATGTGAGCCATTTGAACGTTACCGAGTCAGATTGACGCTGTAAATTAAAAACAAACCGTGAGGCCAGAGAGGGATCGTCAACAATGGCCCAGTGCATAAGAAAGCGACCAGAACGATATAGCGAAATATGAAGAATAATTATAGTAGATTTCTTCAAATAAAAACATTTCCTTCAGATTCATCACACTAAACTAAAAAGCAATTCTTCGCGCCTGTATATGAACAGCACCACTTTTTTAAACACATTCTTCCATTCATAAAACCTACAAAGAACAAGGCATTTAAAGAACACTAAAGCATCCGGTAGCATTTCGTTTCAAAAATCACCTAAAACTACAATTGGATCCATTTAAAAATACCAATGGAAATATCAAAAGTCGATTCGCTAAACTTGCCCGAGGTTGTCCCTATTTGAAATCAATTTAACATTTTAAATTAAATCTTTCAGTAAACCATAATGATATTCACATTTTACTCGTTTGCGTAAAATTAATATGCGCCAATTCTTTTGAGAATAACTTAGTAGCGAATAAAGAAAAGTTTGATATAAAATTGCTTTAACAAACTGTTACTAACAAAAAGGAAACAGTCTAGACAAAAAGGTCAAGAAGAAATATTTATCAGGATCTTATGACTATCACGGCTCAATGAATAATGAAATCTCCAAATATCGACGAAGTATAAATATTGAAACCAAAATAAAAACATAAAAGGTGTACATTAAGGAAATTAAATCTTTCTCAAGGGTCCGAGGATAAAATCGAAGTTAAGACGAGAAATATAACGTGAAAATAACTGCGCATGTTCCGACCATTACTTTAGAATTCTTGTTTCTAAGAACTGGATAGAAACATCCTGGAATTTCCAAAATTAACATTTTTCAGCATTTTGATAATTTGTATTAACATAATGAAGAAGAAAACAGGAATTATGAATAAATGAAATACATTTCAGGCTTATGTACGTGTCATTTCTGTTGGCTTGCAGCAAATATGAAATCAAAGTATTTCTAGAAACAATTTATTTTTCATCTCATCATTGATGTCAAGGCACCCAACTTTTGCTTTAATTTTAAAACTTATACAAGGTTCGAACGTTACGAATAGAAAATCACATACAAAATAAGTAAAGTTGAAATTTATCCCATGGTTGGTCAAACTTTGGCCACGTTAGCCCACACAAGTTTAAAATAGCAGCAGTTTGCACAAACTATTTGTGGTATAGGTAATATTGTTAGAACTGTTTATGAGTTGAGGTTGGCGGCCCGACTAACTTAATATATTTAGAACCGCTAGCTGAATTTACAATAAAGAAAACATTTTGCTTATGGAAAACTGTAACATCGTTGCTAGTTAAAATATTTCCTCTCTTCAATATTCAAACGTTAACAGTTTATATTTACAGTTTTGTAGCATGAGTCTTAGCGTCGTTTACACGACTACGTTTATGTAGCTTCAATAATTTTTGATGTTAATTTATGATACAAGTGACAAAACGTAACTGTAAGCTTTGATATATTCGGTCAATCATGTATAAACGAAATTGAGTTTGCGAGAGATAATGGAAATAAATCGCAATATCCATTCGCATTAATATTCAATGCCTGATAAAACACACAACGTGCGCCTTCATAAATATTAAATGCAATATTAAACGCAAGCGCGGGCGCGGGGTGATCAAATTGTCCGTCACTTACAAATTGATCTGTCATTGCCCAACTTCGGCTTGCGAATGTATTACTTCTGCTGGCTACAAACGATCCATCGCCATGATTGATACACGGATACATCCGAGCCCGACACAAGATCCTTTTGTTTGAAACCCGATGTATTACAACGTACGCGCGCAATAACTACGGCGAGATTATCTTTTACAGCTTCCTGACGTGTTTTTAGTTCATTAACTTTTAGTATTGTAACTTTAAAGGTTCGTTAAGTTTAATGTCTGAATGCTGCACCTGTGTTTTATACTTCCACTGCAAAAGCTTTTAAATATGAAAGTAAAAATGGTAGTTGTTTTTTCTTGTTAAAATTAAGTTAGTTATCACCTTCTGATTTCCGAAAGTAGTCACATACTTAAAATTATAAGGTTTATAAAAAGGCATCTAAAAGTTTATCAAGGTCACCTACCTAAAATTAAAAACCACCATAAAATCGGCCTCGACGAATCGAATATTTGCCTGTAATCCGTTGGACAACTGACAGTTCATACTTTGTCTAATAAATTGATACGTCAAGGGAGGTCCGCAATCTCGGGCCGAGGTACAATCCATCAGCGCTCGGCCGGCGCTAATGATTGATGAGATCGATCGCCCACTGCTTATCTAAATTCTGAGGCCGATATCCCAACCGACGCTTTATTTTTATTCACCATATTTGTACCCTAGGTTATTATGCATTATGCTTGGTGTTTAATAAGGCCAAGTTTAGACATCATTATACATCGACCATTACTTTTGTTAAAAGTTTATCCGTACTTTCACTAGAGTATTTCAAACGAAAACTCTAAATTTCGATTAAATCCTTTAAATTTTAGACTTAGATTTTTAACAATTACTCGACGGAGGCTGAACGAGGAGGCGGTATTAAAGAGCAAATTAAGGAAATTCATTATTTTTTCCACGGTCAAAAGAGAAATGCCAAGCGAAGTATAGGACTTGAATAATAATGCTACGAATTTCAAGAAAATAAAATACCTAGACCAAAAAGGTATAGTACCGTTGTTTGCTTCTTTCTTTAGTTGACAATTATAAAATATACATATGGATGATATTTTTCCTGTATGAAAAAGCTTAACTAAACATCCCAAAAACATATATCTTATGTTACAAGTCCTTGCATAACTACGTACGAGTTAAATTATTAAGAAGTAATATTTAGGGCATGAGCTCTTAGATCGAGAAACGAATATACATACGATACATAAATATGGGGTATAGTGGGCGCAGTGGGTGTATAAATAACAACATCCGGACGTAGCGGCTTAGCGAGCTCCTTTTGAAATAATACGCCGTCGACGCAATCGATAAGGAAGAGACCTTGGCGAAGAAATTTCTACAAAATTGCAGTATAAAAATACTGTCGTGTACTAGTTATTACCATTTTATTTATTCAGGTAGTTCTAGACCACGCTATAAATAAGTAGGACATCGTATTTAAAGTCACTTTAGCAAAAAAAAATCATTTCCGTTCATATCGATATGCCTTTTATTAAAATGTTTAAGACCTCAGTTACCATATGTGTATAAGTGATATGAAAAATCACTTGTTAATTCGATAATTTTCCTAGTAGTTTATAAAACTATTTTGTCAAAGAAGCTTCAATTAACATTTTTAATTAATAATGGTATATTGGCAAAGAATTGATGGAAAGTATTTCACCACTACCTATATTTCAACACCAGTAGCTATGTACGAATAATATTACGTTTCAGTTTTGATTCGATGATCAATTATTAACTTTCAATTAATAAAGTGTCGAAACGAACGGCGTAATCAGCCGTCCCTTGGGCTAGAATCCCTTAATTCTTTTCTTCGATATTAGCCGTTTTCAATAAAACAAATGCTTTCGCTTTAATAGTGTACGAAGACAGAAGTGAATAAGTATTATGCTCTTCCTGGTGTTATTCCACTCTCTACACCCCTAATAATCTGTGATTTAAATACTTTTTGCAAGTAACATACTCGTATAATAAAGTCGACAACCGTTAAACGTAAAAATAAAATTGCAAAACTTTCTTATCGGCAGTTAATATTCTCCAATTCCTGTACGAAATGACATTTCTTATCGGACGCAGGTATCGCTGAAAACGATTCCCCAAGTTTATTTCTTCACGTATATGTAAGTACTACTTACCGTGATAAGAAATATTCAAAATGTATGGAATGGAAATATTTAAATACAAACTTAATACAACCTAAATCTTATGCAGCATGTAATTTTAAGACATAAGTTATTCATTCATTAAAGCATGCATTCATTCTACAAATATTCTCATGTGTTACCCTGTTTATTAATTAGGCATTCAATTAAGGAGAACCACTAGTTAATTAACTAAGAAGTAGTAAAGACCGCGTGGATACTCGAATTTCGCTGGACTTCATCAATATTATAACGGGGCCGTCGACGCAATTTACCACAGTGTATATTTAAACGGCTCTATCTTTCCACGTAATCTTTCTGCATATTTGATTCCGCGGTTAACGTAAATTACAAAGAGCACTAACAAAAAGCAGCTTAGAGCCGACGCGGTCGAGGTGGCTTATCGCGACGCCATCGCTTCGACCGGGGCCCATTTCCTACCTACCTATGTCATAAGTTCAACTTGTGTATACTTTACTTTAAATTATAAAGATTCTTACGGATAGCTTAATACTTTAAAATTATTAATGCCATTAGTGTTTGTATTTGGATATATTGCAAGAAAATCGACGAGAGAATTTAGGCTGCACATTTGTTTCGAAAGATAGTTTAATTGTTAGTAATATTAGGCAAACGAATTATATCAATGAATATGATTCTATATAAGTGAAACGTAATATCTACCTAATAAGTGTAGTCATTAATATTAAAAAAATATCGAGAGCAATGAATAAGCAAAACAATGTACGTCGAATATAAACAAAATTAGCTTGAATGTATTTCTTGAGACTAAAAGGACTAATAAACTTTGTTAAACGTAATACACTCGAAGATATATTTGCGTTCGCGATTCGTTCACATAATCTTGCCGTCATAAAGGTAATGATGTGTATCTACGTACAAAAGAAAATATACCTTAAGGTACAGCAGTAAAGTCGTATTCGGTAAAACTTGTCAAGGGTTACCAGCCTACGGTGATAACATAGGCAATAAAGAAACTGAAATAATCGCCGAGGGTATTGTTTACCATTCTTAAAGACTGCTATATATTCTAGAATGCTAAAAGCTTGCCCAAGATTTACACACGCACAACAAATGTTACGTATTACTTGCTTTACGAGTATATACGACGAAAGAAGCGGTTACTTCTGTAAAATCATTGTAATTTAATATTTAAAAAGCAATTACGGCCTGCTTTTGTTGCTGAGGAGAGCGTGACGCTCACGCGATATCTAATATAACCTCATTATTAGAGACGATATTACCAACATCCGACAATTTAGATCCGTCGGATTACACTCTCACCTGTTGTGAACTTTTACGGTCTCCGACGAGGTTTACAGCTTACAATAATGTGGTTTATTACAACCGCTATAAGGAGGCATTATCGCTGCATACGCGGTTTATGGCTGAGTTCGTACGTGTCTAGATGGAGTGATAAATGATGCACGAGCAATGTATATGCTCACAAACGATATTATCGATAGAGTATGCGAACTTCACTTTTTATTTTATCGATAGTTGGATGGATCACTATTTTAAATTGTAAGGAAATAGCTAGCATATAAGAAATAAGTATTACGATCAAGTGTAGAATATACAAGCATTATGTTGATTTGAACATGGTACATGACACCAAAAGCGATGGGTGCTGAATTTTTATATATATAAAAGTAAGTCGTGTTAGTTACACTATTTATAACTCAAGAACGGCTTTACTGATATGGCTGTAAATTGGTGAGGAGGTAGCTTAGAGCCAGGAGACGGACATACGATACTATTTATTCCGTTCGACAGCGATTGATGATGGATGTTTGTTAGAGTTTGTAGCCTAAACGAGTAAACGGATTTCGATGAAATTTGGTATAGACGTGAATGATAGTCTGGAAGAACACACAGGCTACTCACTTTTTTTTTAATTCCACGCGGAAAGAGTCGCGAGCGAAAGCTAGTATTTTAACATGAAGAAGTCTCCATTGTTACTTTAAAGAAAAAAAGGTAACTTGTCAACCTACTGCTTCATACGACCATTTTTTAACTTTTACAATCTATTTTCATCTCACCCTAGTAAAACAAGGAAATGTTCATGTAACAAACAAATTTACCAACCCTAGTAAGCAAAGCACTGCGCCCTACAAACAGGCGGAGAATAAAGAGATGCGAAGAAAAATCACATGGGGCAACACCCATATCAAGTTTGTGCTGACGAATGTTATATAAAAGTGGTAGTGGTTGGCTTGTAGGGCGGTATTTCGACTAAATAATAACTGCATAGACTTATATCACAAGGAAAAACAAATATTACAACAGGCGTGTTATAAAACTGTCTATACTCGTAGTTGTATAGTAGCCATAAAAAACAAGATTTTTAAATATAGACTAGGGATTAAAGTGTTTTTAAAATACACTTACTCCGAATACTTTCCAAGCACCGCTGTTTATTATATTTCCTTATTTATCTTTGATGTAGAAACATCACGAAATGAATTAATTCTTGGAACAGAAACGTCCTCTTTCGCGATTACTCAAGACAGACGTCGCGGCGCAAAATCTGGCCTGAATTTATTTGTAAGCTTACCAAGAGGAATTTATATTAAAATTTCACTTTGAGGGACATTTAGTTTATTGCATTAAAATAGAGCATTTCGTGTTTCCGTAAATTAAACACGGTATTCAGTGTAATTACTATAAATTGTCCATTAACTTTATCTGAGATAAATAACTTTAATTGCCATAAAAACTGCTAGCAGATACGTGATTAGAAAGTAGAATTAAAATTATGTTAGTAGCAATGTATAGAAGAAAGGAAGAAAACATGACACAAAAAATAAAGCAGAATACGTTATTCGTTGTTTGCAATACGCATGAAGCGAACGGAGACAAACATCGCCCAATAACGAATAACTGATGCGATCATTCATGCCACTTCGTTTTTCCTATAAGCATAAGCATATAAAAATACACATACAACATTTAAGTACCGATTACTGGCAAATTCTTTTTTTTTTAAATAAAATGCAGAGATTTATTGACAAACTATCATATAAAACACTCCTACACTTACTCTATACAATGAATAACAGCTAAATATTACGTTATATGACAAAAAAAACAAAAAGAAGATAACGTTTTCATTTATTCAAGTTACATTTAGCGTTAGCATTTGGTTAGTTCACTCCCTATTCTGTTAGGTCTACCTCAGTATTGCCGTTACAAAACGAAGCCGTTCTAAATATCTACATACGAATATAAACACACGACCCTTTCGTTAACATAACTCAAGGGAACGCGTTCTAAATTCAAGGTTAAAACATTGAACAATTAAACATTTACGCACACCTGCTACCTCGGCCGTCAGTCAAATCTCTCTTGTTTGCACGAATGGGTTTACCATTCGCAACACAGCAAAGAGCCGAGAGCACGGCGCAAATCAAACTTTAATTAGTACACCAAACGTGCGTTTGTTCTCAAAAGTGTTTATTAGTGTTTAGAACAAATATAAAAATCAAATAATCAGTAAATAAGCTAAAAAAGGGACATGAAGTTATAATTATAATGTAACTAAGTTTTATGTCACACACAGAGTACTTTAATGTTTACTTAAACGTCGCTTATTGAAGATGTATGATTTAAAACTATTTAAGCACACACACAAATCTTATGTCGTATAATATCTTAAAATCTGCTCACTACGCTAGACAAATAGTTGTTTTCGTTGATACCTGGATTATCTCCACCACGTGGAACCAACAACCGACCCCGGCCATACATCACGCTCGCTAGAAAAGCAGGCTTAAGAAGCGTGTTGCCGCAACGACATCAAATAAGGCTCCACTGGACATTACCAACAATTTAATTTTAAAAGTATAGACCTTTAAAATTAAAGTGTAATCTAAATGAATGCAGTATTTCAAAAATTGACTATTTACAGATTTGATTAGCCGTCTTATCACAATTCACTTTATTCTCATATTTTTTTCAAATAGTATTCTGATGAATAGTACGTTCTTACGTAATACATACAAATTGTCTCAGTTGTAAAATAGTACGCTACCATATCTAAGCATCAAAATAGCACATTCCAGCGCAGTGTATACGAGCCCTAAGCCACAGCTAAACAGTGGAGGCAGGAACATAAATAATTACACGGGCCGTGAGCACGGTGGGGAGTTATTAGCCAGAACTGAGCTGTGAGGAAGGGATTCGCCGGTAGCAAGATAAGTCCGACACAATACTGGTCATAACCATAACGCGGAAGCAAAGGTTAAAAGCGATTAAAAGACCGAGAAACTTGATTCAAAATTCAAAATTAATTTATTACAACTAACAAACAAGTTAACAACAAATTGCTGTAACCATTCTAAAACGTATTTTGGAATAACGTCGAATAAAAAAACGTTTTTGTCAAACAAATAAAAATCCAATTATAAAACCACATTAGAAAGTGTTTTCGGGTAAATTAACATTTTAACAATGGCCGACACTAAAATTAGTTTAAAACATTTCACAACATATAATTCCTAGTTGTTATAACATGTTACGAATTAGTTAAAAAACGATTACTATAAACTTATTTACAAAACGTTACAAGTGATTTACAGCGAGTCATAAAGCCAACCTTCTTAAGAATAAAACAAAGTTTCATACGCGTTCAAGACTATGAAGATAGAAAGTATAAAGCCAGTACAACAAGTAATTATTGCTTGTAAAGCAATTCTTTAATTTCCTTCTATCAAACTTGTTATATCTGATTCTGGAAGCAAAAGCCGTAAGGCGGTAGGCAGCAGCTTGTAAAAGTGACCCCTTGTCACGATATGCCGACACGCAAACGTAATTAAAAAGTATAGGCTGAATAAGCCTGACATTGGTCGATGACCTTGGTGTAAAAATATGAATCAGCATAGAAAATTCGTATTCAAGTTTACAATTAACAAAAGAAGTTGTTTCAAACATTGATAGGCCTATTAGAAAGTTTCGTAATTGGCAACAACGGAAATTCGTTAAAGTATTAATTTCGAAACAGAACAAGATGCTTGAGAAGTCTTCTTATGATCTAATTAAACAAGACTTTGTGAACTTGGTGGATAAAATAGATTGACGTTACTTTTTTTGTAAGACTAAGCGCGTAAGCAATTTTACTTATAATATTACAAAAAAATGCACATTCGGTGAAGATGTGTAACATATTTATTAATAATTTAACAAAAAATAGATAATCAGAACAGTCATAGTCATTTTTGAGCTAATGATAAAAAGACAAAAATTAAAATGTTCGTTTTTTTTCAGTTTTTGAGTTATTCTTCAAGCGTGATTTAATGTTACGGGCCATAGAATATCAGTAGACACATCGCTCGTAATGTGAATGGGACACGATCGCAATTGACAGTGGCAATGACACGACCCCAATGCAATCCGAAGCCCACATCGCACGCGTCCTTACCTATTGTCATACGGCGTGTTCTGTGCATTTCTAATTGAAGCCATAACCATCTACAGAACAGACAGGTTTAATAAGGGGTCAAATAGGTAAAGGAAATCGGGAATTTCTTACTCAATCTTCACAATATCTTTAATCTTTCCGAATTGTAACGAAAAAACAAAAATACGAAGCAACTATAACATTACAACATTACAACGAGAAAAAGAAAGGTTAATCTTTACAAAATGCCCCCGTTCGAATGGAGTCAAAGATTGGACGAAATAAATGCGACCGAGCGAAACGTTATAACGGTCGATCGTTCGAACGTCTGAGACTTAATAAAATGCCCACACACGGGAATCGAATCACAAGCGACATAGAGAGCGACATTTACTATTGCTATTATCAACATTCTGCACCCTAATAATTACAATTGTTATTGTCAAACAAGGCACTACAGTACTACGTATTATGCTTGTATTGAAGGGTCGGAATATAAATTTACACCTAAATCATAAGTGATATATTCTTAGGCGTTGTATGCAGTAAATATTAATAACAAATTATATGGTAAAGAAATAAATGTACAGATGAATATAAAATGTACGAAGACATGTCTTAATTATGAATAGTTTGGTCACAAAATAAAGAATTCATTTGAAACGATCTATATCCATCTGGATCTGGGTGAGGTTGGGGGTAGGAGAAAGGGAGGGGAATAGGGGGAGAAGGGTGACGGATGGGAATAATCTCGACGATATTTCACGATGATGTATACTCTCTATTAAGAAAGAATTTCGAGGCGAGCTCGACCGTGATGCTCTATTACTCAATGTTTAATCTTTAATAAAGATAACAAACACCACGCTAAAAAAAACTGTCTGCTACTAAACATAATTAGAATAAAAGAATGTCTTCTCATTTCTGGTTGAAGGTAGACTGTTAGTTAAATTTTATCTATTGCAAATTATTTTACAAATTACAATTTGGATACAAATTTGATATTTCATTTGAATAGTTGTGTCCAATGTAGCTGAATTCTAAGAGAGCGTGAAATAGTCTAATAAGCTCAAGGAGTAAAAACGTATAAACAATCTGGAAAGCAAGTTTAAAAATTACAAATAGCAAAGAGGCATCTGTGACGAAGATGACTTAAGTTACTCTTTATCGTACGAGATATGGCACTCCATTCATGTTGCCTTTTACTGGTTCTATTAACATAGCTAAAGTAAAGCAACGTAAACTATGCAGGTATCATGTGTACATCTCTATTCAGCGCTTCCCGACCGTATCTTTACACTATCTTACGCCAGCCGTAAGGAAATAAAAAAACACGCTTCAAAGGGACACGGTTTAAACTCTAATACTCCAGACCGTCGGTAAATGGAGGTGCGAATTCGATCTTTTTTTCAATATAAGACCGGCGTCATTTAACCACAAGTGGGTTGCTTATAAAAAAAATCATCAATTTAAATTTTAATTAAAATTATCTTAAATCATTTTAACACAGCAATTATTGCGGAATAAACAACTTCAGGACTAAGCTTCTGATGTGGAATTGAAGAAATCAAATGAAATTTTATGTTTGAAAAGTTAATAAAAAATGCAGCATTTAATTTAGTTTTCATATTTAGATAAATTGACAAAAAAAGTGTGTACATTCCAAAATCTATCTTTACTCAAAAAAGTTAAACTCTCATCAAGGTAAAACGATTCAAGCAAACGATTTGCTAATATTGGCAATGTTAACATGTTCCACAAATCGGTAAGAAATCATTTCATACATTAACATGACAAAGAAGTTGAACCACCGTCGGCAACCCTATCGCCGTCATTACTTAGCGGCAGGTTAATAAGGTTCTTTGTCGTCGACCCTCGGCGCACTCACAATCTCGCCCTGAATGCGGTCTTATCTCGGGGCCTGTTTGCTTACGGTCCGTGCAAAAGACTCACCATATTGCGACGCTCGCCAATTTTTGTAGCGTTAGTTGGTAATTATGAACGCGATACCACTCTTTGTTACCGGAACTTTGCTTTTGGCATAAAAATATACATTATATAACTTACTACCTGTGTCATAATTCAGAGCAGTCTATTAGAAAATTCGGTGACTTGAAATAAAATCAGACTGACCCCTTTAACCAACTTAATGATCCGCCATAAATTTGATATTGAAGTTCACAACACATGCCGCCGAACCCACATACGATGCATTTAAACGACTACAAGTAAAAATTTGTGATTTCTATACTTCTAGTCAAAATAGCGTTCTTAATTTGGATTCACGAAAACAAAGCGAATTATTATAAAATGAACAATGATTTTTTTTTATAAAAATCTCCTACGTTCTCATACAATGGATATTATAAAAATGCCCACATCCCGACCCGATTCTCGAACCTTCCGATAGCCGATTTCGGGACGAAATTGAAAATTAATGACACGGAAGTTAAACTCTTCATACGATCATCAGACAATGGACTTAGATTGATTTAAAACTCATACTCGACGGAAAATTTAACCTTCGTATTTTTTTTCTAGTGTATAAAATAATTTGGATTTCAATCAATGTAGATTGCCACGAAATTGAAAGAACTATGAAAGTTACTTCATCCAATGTACGGACATACGAACGTATTTAACAATAAGACATCTTTTGAAATGCAAAAAAAAACAACGTGATGAATAATCACTATTGCTTTCCTAGAAATAAATGGCTATCAAAAGATATAGATATTCTTTTTCTAAGGCAGTGGACGTACTTTCTTAAGCGTCTATAGAGCTTTTTATAAAACGAATAACGCAGTATAAGGTTACTAACGAGGAATGAAACGGGAAGTAAACGTCTAAGCGATTAAACAACTGCATCTATCCATCCGGAAATTTTCTATTACCGGGTATAGAAAGAAAATCTCTTATCAGAAGCGATTATTGGGACGGGCTTAACATCTATCAGTTGGTGCCTCGCCAATACAGAGTAGAGAGGAATTTTTGCAGCAATAATTCTCAGTTGCCGACGGCCAGTCTCTCCGCTCTATTACTCTTCGGTCAGGAAATTGTTGTGTTCCGACCTGGAACCAGTCGCGTCCATTAACAGTTTGTCACTTTAATGGTACAACTTACAGCATGAAAACATTCTATGTAGGTCGAGTGCAATATATCAATAAACTAACTTTATTAATATAAATAGATTTGAAATAAACGCGTTTATTGAACTTGCCGGTATATCAATAGATTCCTATGCAACAATGAACAGTTCCAATAGCAAAAAAATCTAATAAATTATGTTTGTAATAGAGATGCTACCATCTTAAATGCGTCTATTGTAGATAATAACGATATATTGATATATGAAACTGTAATAATTTCAGTCTGAGGTTGCTCAGTCGTGCGAACATTTAATATCTGGCGGGTAATATCGAGCGGTGACTTTGGCATAGGCACGATAGAGAACTGCTCCAAACAATAACACTTATCTTCGAGGCTTCGAAATTATCGCTCATTCATATTCATAAGACGCAAATGTAGTGCCCGGGGCGATTCCGAACGGTCTCGGTTGGAGGGGGATAACGAAATGTGTAGTACTTTAGGGAGGGACTCATTAGAATTCCACGTTTGATATTAAAACGTTTCGAATTTGTCTGAATAAATATAGGCGAAAAAAACTGATAAATTTAATTAAAAAGTGGGAAAAAATTGAAAAAGTAGATTAATGATAAATTGGGCCATTAAGTGAAAATTACTATTTCATTATTTTTGTTTTTGTTCATTTTGATTATTTCCGTTATTCAGCCAGATATAAGATTGAATGATATTAAAGAAAGAATAATAAAATAGGTTGCAATAGAGGTAACTTTACACAAATTTGACAACCTTAAAGTAAGCCTGTTTGTCGTACAAACATTACAAACTGGATAGCATAAGGAAGAGCAATGTTATGTCAACCCGGATTCTCATTCCAGACAATTTGCTTATATAGTCCAGGTTCTAAGTTCATACCTCGCCTATCAAAATGTCGTCAGTAAACAAAAGGGAGCATCTCGATAGACCGTGGCCGCTCGCCTTGAAATCCTTACCATAACGTGACGGAGACATATTAGCATTTAGATTATCCCCTTGGCGCTGAGACACAAGCCGTCGTTTGCGGTGGCAGATTCTCCTACCAGATTTGTACCTTGAGAATTTCTTTAGAAAATAAGAATTTACCTTTATAAACAGTATATTTTTTTGTTCTAATATTTATCTTGTTCTTTTTTTGCGTTTTAATAATATGGGACATTTCTTAAAATTTATCAGTTATAACTTTTTACCCGAATTATTCGGTAGCTTCCAAGTGTAAAAGTGTATAAACTCGACTTTCATTATTTTAAATTACTCGAATAGAAATGATTTATTTCCGTCTGTTACTATTGTCGCAAGAATACCGAAATTAATTCAAACAAGAGACCTCTGGTAGATGTCATTCAATAATAAGCTTGGTTTCATTTTCAGATATCGACCAAACGCGACTACAGAATTCTAATTTTCTGTTAGCATTAAGCTGCAAAGCTCACCAAATTACGATTTCTCGTTTCAATAATGAAAATTTATTGCTTCGACAAATAGACACGAGGGTAGTCGAAATATAAACTAATCCATCTCCGTCAAAATGGTTTACCTGACTCGTTTTCATTTACAATGCCGAATTGATTATTGAAGTTTTGCAATACATATTATACTCGATGTATGGAGCATCATAGCACAATATAAATTTGCAATTACTTTATCCTTCTGCCATATACCAACAACGTATCACATCACCATATGACAGCTTCATTCAGCGTTATCCCCTTCGACATATTAAAATGCAAATCGACGTCGGTGGCTGGTGCGGAGTTTTTCTCTTTTGCTTGAATCGACCCGACAGCCGTAAACGAGACCGACGTCTATAGTCACGACTTCAACACGTTCCGGTGCCATAAAGATCTAATAGGAAATCTTTTTTACTCATTCCAATACGTCCTGGCGTGAAATCATACTTTTTCTTATTCCGGCTTTACGACCGCCAGTAAAACCCTTAATCGAGAATTAACGGAGAGACCGCGCTGCGGTCGAGTGGCGAGTTTGTGTCGGATTTACAAAAAGGGTAATTTGATGGAAACGGGTTGCGTTGTTGTATCATTTCGCTCATTAATTGCCTTCATAAGTTCGGCTTCGGTCGTTTTATCGCCGACGCAGGCGCGCTCTCGTTCTCTCATGCAAATGATACGCGCCGCGTGCCCCTAACGATACTATTGTAACAATTTAAGAAGTAAAATAACAATAAGTGCGCACTGAGCCAGGTTAATATATTTCCAGTTTAACCGACGCCTGCGTGTATGAAGCAATAAACCATTCGTGTCGAATAAAAGTCGATTGCTTATGGAGACGTCAGTCATACGACGTAATACGAGAATTCCGATATTTCTTATAAATGCGGTGGAAAAAATGAATAAAAATCATGAATGCTTCGACATCAATACTGCTAAGGCAAAAGCTTATTGGTAAAGCATGGTATCTAGCAAAAAATAAAATACAAAAGATTGCCTTATTAACCCGAAATCTGTTTAAGAAAGAATTTATTGTTGTTTTTTTTTTTAAGAATTTTTAGTTAAATATTTTACTCAGTTAAAAATACCATAAAAGGTAAAACAATACGTCACCATAGTCAACCGCGTGTGTCGCCCGTTTTCACGTATAATTTTCATAAAGCAGTGGGCCATAATTATGCAGGGTAGGTTAGACCCGGGCACGGGATTTTTGGTCGGAGTTTTATGTTAATGCACAGCCCGACTTCCCCGTATGCTAATGATCAAGTATGAGTACCGTATTCATACGGAGCCACTATTTAACCCTTCCTGCGCTTCTGTTGCGGACCGCATGAGAATACTTAATACGAGGACCGTCGAAAATTAATATTAAGGCGGGCAACATAAAGCACCGACCGGTGAGATGACTTTGTTCCCTAGATATTACTCATACACAACTAGCTATATTAACATACAGATAATATCTAATCAGTTTAATGTGCTACTGATGAAGTCGTCTACGGAAAATTCATTCACACATTTTATCTTCATTAGTATCAAGATTACCAGACTTTTCAGGCAAGTATAATCATCGTCAGTTCGCTTTTTACATAAATGTTTTGAATTCTACTTAAAAATTAAACTTAAACTATCTTAACTAAGTGTAGATTCCCATTTGTTTCATAAAAATTAAATTTAATGTGTACATTGACTTGATTTAAAGGTATATATACGTTACGTACGTAAGGTTATTTCATTATGGAGTTGAGAATCAAATGAGAGTCTACAGGTAATAAAGGTATGTGAGACTCACCGGCGGCGTCGACTTGACAGCTTAGGTAGAGTAGGCAGGCGACGAGCAGAGCGGCAGTGCGGTGGGGCGCGCGACGCCGCTGTCGCATCTTACCGGCGCCGTGCCGTGCCTGCACCTGCGCCTGCGCCAAACACTACGTCACAGCGCACCGCACGCCCCCACATTACCGCGCGGCGTGCGCGCGTTGTAACCGCAACACAAACCCCACACACATCTAATACGACGCTCACGTTACTTACGGTGCTCCTTACTCACTATACACATCACAACCCAGTTTTAACACTAAACTTATGCCTTAACTAACTATATATCACAAAAAATACGACAACCGTTTCGATTATTACAAAAAATCGAATGTAATTAGGACAATGACAAAGATTTATCGACTATATTTACAGTAATATAGGATTTAATTAAAAATTTGGAGTTTATTTCGACCGAGACACGTATCCTAAATGAGGGATTCACTGCGCGAGCTCATCGTGGTTAGCACAGTTTTGTAGTGCGGACGATTCTCAACCATATTCCATTGTTATTGTGTTTCCGTCTTCTCAACTGGACTCTTGTAAGTTAACACACCGGTTCGTTCGTCTGATATCACTAAAGCGAATTTTATTCTCAATCAAACACATTTTTTTTTGTTTGTAGTTAGAGACATCGGCGCGATGACTGTGTCGCACCTGAAATTAATCGAGAATGGGGTAAACATCGGCACGATATGCTCATATCATGAGGATGTTACAACGTCACTTTTAAATCGGAGTTAGAGAGGCATTATGATTTTCAAGGAACTTGACGACTATTTTACATGTGCTACGACTTGCTACGGAACTGCTACGAACTTTCGTATTACTTCGCTCGTAGATTTGAATTTGCAGAAAAATATTAATCACAATTATTATAGTAAAACGTTTTTATTCTGCCTCAAATTGACACGTAGGCCGTTAAAAATAACCACTGTTTATTATATAAAAGGCCTCGTAATCGGCTTTCGTATTGATCACGTTCTACCTTTTTATGTCCGCATACATTTAAAAATAAGTCACGTTTTTCAATTTCAAATTTTATTTCGATAGCAATAAAATTGAAGATATAACAATATACAATCATGTAAACATTTTATACGTAGATATAAAATTCTTATTAAGTCCAATTAAAAGTGTATTTCAGAATTTAGAAATTACGTCTATATTATAATATTCACATTTAAATGTCTCAAGGAATGAAGAAACCTAAAACTACAACGTACGTAATTTATTTATATAGAACTATTTTTACTCCGTATCTATCAATACTCTAACTTTTACGAAATCAAGTAATTTCGATTCAATCGGCGTCTAATAATTTTGTGAATGGTAGGATCTAAATAAACCCTTGAACTTTGAGTTTGGGTATTTCGATTAAACAAAGTTGGCTCGTTATGGTGAAATAAGCCAACAGTCGACCGGGCGCACGTTGCCGCGGACGGCCCCCTCTAAATATACGGAACAACGGGACTTGTATTCACAGTATCATATGGCTACGGCACTACGTATGATATTACAACGTAGTATAAAAACATTTACTTAAATAACAAACACATTGTTTCAAAAGCACGGTTCATCGCCGCGACGCATTGTAACAACCAATTGTCCTTTATGTGCATATTTTCGTATTTATTTATTAACATAAATAAGATAAAAACATATTTGATACAAAATGTTTCTCATTCTAAATGTACATATTCCAATCTACTCATTTAATTTTATTTCATTAGTAAGTAACATGAGAATGTATTGAAAAGTTATTACCAATTGCCAAATAAATATTGCTAATTTTCAATTGCACTCAAACTACCTTTAATGATTTTTAAACAGGTAGTTTAATATCAAATTGATATTCATCAATAAAGAGATTACTGTCCAACATAACATAAAGCTCAACCCGACATTAAACAGAGAAAGGACAGAAAACATCAAAAATCAAACTTTCATAACTCAAACACGCCACGACAGTAACAAAGTTTCTAAACATGAATTTATTGACACTTGGAGCGAGCAATGGTCGGCCGCTATTCTAATCCCAGTCCTATATGCCCCGGGCACGTACGGACTTCAATTTTCCTAAGGTTGTTTCTAACAAATTTAAGTCCCACCAACTCAAATATCAGTGTTTTTTTTAAATAAGATTAGAACACGTAGATTTTTATAACACATAATGTGAAAGGGAATTAATAAATAAATAATGTTTAAAACTCTGTATTAGTTAGTTAATTCGAATAAAATAATTGGGTACATCATTAAACTTGTTGCGTTTTTAAATATTTAGTATTACTCTATTGCTTTTGACTAATATGCTATAGTTTTAAAAAGTAAATAAATTCCTATTAAAATAATATTATATTCACATCTGAATTGTGTGGCAAAACTGGATGATATAAAGTGCCAATTTTCAACGTAGATATTTCATTGCACCTGGGAATAACACATAAAAGAGTCGTAACTCAAGCCCACTTCGAATTCAATAAGCAACGCGACGTCTCAGTTTCAACAAAATAGAAAGGGAGGTACGAATCAAACTAAATAACTCAATGAAAAGGAGGGGACGAGGAGAGCAGTTTGCACGACTTATAACTTCAATAAGAGCGGACCAGGTGCGGCCGGCGTTGTCTTGACTGGAGCTATTTGCATACAACCCAGCAGGAGTCCGATTCCACTGAATAAGTACACATTTTTAACAAAAGGACAATTATAGATCTTATTCCAATGTAATAAATGAAGTCGGATTTGTGGTCGAATGTACAAGAGTACCCAAGAATTATTTACGTTCTCATTCGTATTTCAACAGCTGGGGATATTGTGTTTAGTTACCTGCGGTAATGGCATTAGTTTGAAAGGCTCTACCATTAGTCTCCGACCGCACACACGGTCAGGTGCTTGAAAAAACTACCGAGAAATCATTATACATATTGCTTTGGAGTAGACGTTAAAATACTTAGAAGTTTTATTAAAGGAAATGTTGATTTGTATAGAAAATAGCTATTCATTTTACTTACGGAAATTTATATTATAGTTAATGGTGTGCATATTTGTATTGAATATGCTGTTTTCATATATTTTGTTGCTGTCTTATTATTTATCATCATAGCTAAAAACTATTTGTATTTATTTAACTAGGAAGATTGTAAATTCTAATAGTAATTTTATTTATAGATATGATATACATTCTCTATAATTATGGCGCTTATAACGATGTTTGTTGTTTGCACGAAACTATTAAACTTGAAGGAAACAAGTCAAGAACAGCATCCGAGACGTTTACACTTAGAACTAAGTGTAATGAAGTTACTCAGCGAACTAAACTCGGAATTAATCTGTTGCGTTTACTATAATGATATTAGTATAAGTGTGAGATTGGAGCGAGCCGAGTCGCAGTCAGCCATAACCATCTATCATGTCTCGCCTCGGAAACGCTTAATCACCTCCCGATCTTAATTAACTAACTAACGACCTTATTTGCGAACTTCTCTCGACATCCGTCTGGAGGTTCATTTTTAACTTGCATTACGTCTGCTACGGATTTTAGATATTCTACGCTACAGTTGAACGACGACTAAATTAAACTTACATCATTTTGCACTAAAATGCTTTCAAACATTTTAAAAATAATTCTAGCAGAGCCGGATTTAAAATAATGTAATATATTATAATTAATCGGCTTTAAGGCTCGGTTTATATGAAGATAAAAATATGCGCTAACTTTTTTGCTTTTCCAATATCACTAGCATATTTTTCAGTTTTCATTTTAACGGGCAATATATATCATTATTCATTCTGTAAGTTTATGAAGTTGGTTTAATATATTTTTTTATTTCCACTGTGTTGTAAGAAATAAACTTCAAGGTCCAAGACATTAGGTAGGAAGGGAAATGAGAGAGATGCTCTAAATACGCCAGCGGCGATTGCAATTATACTAAGTACTTCTTACACTAGAAACTATGTCAAGCATCGGTCTATTAAAAGAGATGTAAATATCATTGATATAGAAATTAATTAATATCAGTCGTTACAAGTTGAAGAAAGTACAAATAGATACCTATTAATAGATAACAACAACTTGAAAACCATAAGTTTGGCAAAATTATTTCCTTGCAGTAAAATTTCAAAGAGCGTCGGTGGCTCAGTGGTTTAAGCACTTGACTTGTAATCTGCAGGTCTTGGGTTCGAGTCCCGCCGCCATGTACCAATGGGATTTTTCGATTTTTTATATGTACATAATTTACCCGACGTTCTTACGGTGAAGGAAAACATCGTGATGCAACCTGCACATATTGGCGAAGAAATTCAAAGATAAGTGTTAAGTCAACCAACCTGCACTGAGCCAGCGTGGTTGACTATGGCCTAGTCACCCTAACTATAGGGTAGGCTCCGAGCCCCTTGGTGGGGACGTATAGTTAGCTGGTGATGATGATGATGATGAGTAAAATTTCAATGATAAATCTTACAATATGTGACGTACATTTTTTTTTATACGATTAGGTGGCAAACGAGCAAGCGGCCACCTAAATCCGCCGAAATGGCGAAGCGGACCGCTGTCCATAGACATCCGCAATTGCAGATGCGTTGCCTACCATAAATCGACGGAGGAGGAGACGCACATAAAGAGGATATTTCCCCTTCCTATGCGTCTCCTCCACCGTCAAATCCACTTTCCCATCCAATTCTTATAAGAAAAGGGTGGAACGAGAAAGGGACTAAAGTTGGGCCTCCGGCACCACACTCATCAGACGAAACGCGGAATTGCTTCCACTTCACGCCTGTCTTCTGTGTGGTCGTGGTATTACACCGGGCGAGCCGACCCATTCTTGCTAAGATGTTAAAGCGGGCTCTATCACTGTCAAATGCAAGAGTAACGGAATCCCCTAAATTATACGTGAAGGAAAAACTAGAAATATTTCGGCTTTAACCGTAGTAGAAACAAGTAATGTCTAGGAAATACTACATTAGGAATATTTATGTGTAGTGTGTATTATTTTAAGAAATCATTTAACAAATCTAAGTTAGAAATAATATCTGTTATCTTATAAAAACTGCTGCATAGACACTATCATTGTAGATGTAGACGCTGAAAAGAATCCGCTCGCCATTGTTTTATCTTAGTTTCCTCCGATTACTACCGGCTTTGTTCCATTTCTGAGCAGTTTTTGTGTAAATCCAAAACTGACCTAGATAGTTCTACGAGCGTAATTATTGTTACGTTTTTAGTGTTATCACTGGCAAGCGTTCGGATAGAAATCACCGCACTTATATGATCATAGTAGTCTGCCTGAGTCTAGTCTTGTACTCGTATGTTTTTTTTATTAAAAATATATTTTAAGTAACCAGATAAAGTTTTAAATTAATAATGTTAACATGTAAGATTAATTTTCAGATTCTGAATATTTATCGGTAATTAGTTGATCCCTAGGTACTATTCAAATCATACTAATCATACTAATATTATATAAATATGAAAGTTTAGATGGATAAATGGATGTTAGTGTTTGTACCCTAAACGGCTGAACGGATTTCGATGAAATCTGGTATAGATGTAGAGTATAGTCTGGAAGAACACATAGGCTATTATCATTTGTTTTTATTAATTGTACGCGGACACAGTCGCGGCCTAAAGCTAGTGTTTAATAAAAATAATTAGCGTTATTAGATTTGTAAATGCAAAAGTCAAAGTTTACGATATCCTTAAAGATATATTTCTACTAGATGTTTATCTCTATCGAAATATTGTTAAATGTACCGACGACATATGATATATAAAATATCCTTTTATCGAAATACAAAAGTAAATATTTTTAAATGGGATTTCCTTTATGTTGTTTCGTTTAGATAAAAAAGCGAAAACAAATACCCTAGTGAAAGCTAGCTTGAAGCGAAAAAGGTTCTTTGCTGTTGACAATACGGTCCAAAGTCGTGTGTGACCGATGTCATACATAGGCTAACGTATGTTTGCGGCTTGTTAAAACAAATGTAGCTCGGTTGTCAACGCGCCGGCTAATCCCGAGGCTTCACTGTCGGCATTATCACGACGAATCACAACTTAGGGTTGCTATTTACAATATGTTGAATATGGCCTACACGTTTTAGATTTATCAAATCGAATTTCAATTTTATTTTATCTCATCAATTAATATTTCCATTATCAAAGGAATTATTAACGTTTCGGATTAGTTG
>LD688936.1:2609730-2630462 GCA_003118335.3 Papilio memnon
ATTAGAAAATATCGAAAAAGTGAGTGAAAAATTGTACTCAACAGTCGTAAATGGAACACTTGACTAAAGTATTGTAGCAATTAATTTTATTACAATTTACCGAAAAGCAAGAGAAAATTTGTAGAACAATACGTAACGTTTTTTAACGCCCGTTGAAGCTCGCTTAATTGGGCAACAAGAATCAAAAGGAAAGCCGTAAAACAAAGCCGACTGAAAAAAGCTGAAGCAGGCTCTTCCATTGATATTTGACTAAAAAAACACGATAGCCAATCGAGTTTCGTGTCGTAAAAATTGCCGTTCCCATATTTCTAGGCGGGCAACACTGGCGCCGATATTTTCCCAGTTATTAATTCAATTACCATGATTCTTTAGTACGTAAACTTCGACTTGGCGACACAGCTTAGTTTAACATGTTCTTGTAAAAGAAGCAATTCCAGTGGAAATGTTACAACAAGCAATACAAATAAGATACAAAAATTGCGTGAAACAATTGGTAATGGGATGATTAATAAACGAATAACATTTGTGCGCATTGGATAAATTAATTTAAAATAACATG
The DNA here is from genome assembly GCA_003118335.3 of Papilio memnon. Classification (NCBI taxonomy): domain Eukaryota; kingdom Metazoa; phylum Arthropoda; class Insecta; order Lepidoptera; family Papilionidae; genus Papilio; species Papilio memnon. The sequence goes on from LD688936.1 coordinate 2,610,290, forward strand.
AGCAGTTAAGTGAAAAGTATAATATAATAAAATTGAGGAAACAGTACGCTGCCTAGTAGTCCGCAGCTGCATTTGGGATCAGCCGAGGTCTTTTAAAATCTTTCCTGCACTCAGCCACGCTCTGATCGGCAAATCGCCATGTGGTAAGTAGCTGTTTATCTTGAAGATCTTTATAAATAAGGATAGATCGATAGAATGAGAGAAAAATTGTATTGCAACACGATTTTACAACAATGAAAACTCACGGCTGTAAAAGCAGTAAACATTTTCTAGTAAATCTGAACGGCCGGCCGCTTCATCAGGTTTCATTAGTCGTGTCGGTCCAGCGCTTTTTTCCGTCGACATCGGAGATCGAGCGATCCGGTGCTGATAAGCCGGTTACGGTCATTGATTCCTGTGATTGGATTACTGTATCCATTTACCGACCTACGGGCGACACTTTTTCAATAGATTACACGCCGGCTTCGATTTATGTTCACTTCAACCTTCAAACTTCATTTAAATATGAAAAATACAAGTTGAGCTTGGGTTCTATCTAAGATAGGAGAAAACTAAGCTTCTTGTAAGTGATAGGTATCTATAAATAATTTACATTAATTTATTAAAACATTTTTTTAGACAAATATAGATCGGACAAACGCTTATTAAAACATAATGACTTCCAGAGACTATAAAGTCTCTTAAATCTTTAAGTATATCACAATATAACAATACTTTTCTAGAACAAAATATTTTAAAACTAGCTTTCGCCCGCGACTTCGTCCGCGTGGAATTAAAAAAAAACAAAAGTGAGTAGCCTATGTGTTCTTCCCGACTATCCTCTACATCTATACCAAATTTCACCGAAATTCGTTCAGCCGTTTAGGCCACAAACATTAACAAACATCCATCCATCCATCTAAACTTTCACATTTATAATATTATAATAATAATAATAATATATAATATAATATAATATAATATAATATAATATAATATAATAAATAATAATATAATAATAATAGTACGAAGTATGATATTGAAGCTACATACCACACCGCTTCTCGCGACCGGTCGCCTTTCAACTCAGTAGTAATAATTCAATATTTCCACGATCTCGGTCTGTGAGCCAAATGGCCACCTCCGTGGAATTTCATCAAAATATAAATTGCCTCACTCCTACATAAAACCGCAAAATTCTCTTATATGAGTTTGATGTCTTTACTATTGACCGATCTATTTTTGTTGAGTCAAATACAGTTACAAACAATAAATCTTTTTTTATTACAAACTTTGTTTCCTTTGTTAAACATATTAATAAAATGACTATAAAATGTCAAATTCATATACGAGGAATACTTATAAGGTTTTTATATAAAAATTTTGACTAAGACGAAATTGTCGTGAAATATTAGATGGATATGATGACTAATTTGTATAACTGGTTGAAAAATGTTAAACTATAATCGTATCTGTAATATTACATCTGCAAACTCCAAATGAATTTAGTATTTTAACACAATTCGCGTTTACTCGCAATGTTGCTCATATTTTATACATTAATTTAATACCCGAATACCATTTCATTCAACGTACCTTCTCTGAATCGTTATTTCGCCGCGTCTCTCAAGTTACAGATTTAAATCGACTGCTTCAAAACAAGTTCTCGTTACTTCATGCATAAAAGCTCTCGAAACTTATGCAGCTGCGAGCAATCGATTTCGATATATGTACATACGAATATTTTGCATTGATGTATCGGAAGAGAAATCTTTTATGCCAAACGTTCAGCGCTCGACTTGAGTGTTGATACGGAATTGAATACTTGAAAAGTCAGTTTTGTCTGTTTTTTTTTTTATATATTCATGTAACACATATTATCGATCACTTCTTCCTTTAGATGTAACAATAGCATGTACCGTTATAGAATAGGAAATCCTGGGAAGCCCTAAATGGAACCCAAAATTTCCAATGTCAAAGCTGTCCGATTCTAAGGACTATGCAATATGTTTATTGCAGTGAAATAATTGAGATTGAATTCGATAATAATTGCTCGAGACAATACGAAGATTCTCTATCGGAATATTGAACCGGATGCTGCAGCTTTTACAATATTTTATAGTTGAATTAAGACAAACAAAAATTTAAGACAATCTTTAGTCTTACACAAAATTTTGTTAATCATAGTTCAAAAATATCAATTAATTGCGGAGGAAATTTCGATTTCTTTCAATCAATTCCTTTCGGTTACATACATAAGTTACGTTTACTCCTGAGGATAGCTACTTGAGTCAGACATACAAGCGTAGCATTGCGTGCGATGCTTACATCGTCTAACCCTTCATTAGCGGCCGGGTCTTTTTTCGCAGAGCCGTTTGAAAAGCGTCGTTCTTGAGACGGATCTAATTTGTTTCTTTTCAAGTACGGTTCGTCCGTTTGCTGATTACGTCGGGTTATTTTTCACTTATCCGACTGTATTACGCTCGTGTCTGTTATTTTGCTTAGGTTTCCGGATTCGTCATTACTTCCCTTCCTTTCCGTGTAATTGTTTTGTTGAATGATGCGCTCGTTTCATTTGAAATTTGTTCCAACAATTCTTTTTCCCTGGCGCGAATGTTGGAGAACTAACTCACAGTAACTTCAAAATTACCGCATTGTAATAGTCTCATATGCTAGGATATGAAATAGAAAAAGCGCAGAGTTACGAGTGTCTCGTGGAAAATAAAATGTCACGAACGAAATAACTAGGTGCACAAGTTTATATTTTCAATTATAACAATAAGTATATATGACTGTGAAATATTTGAGAGATTTTACCTATTTTGTGCGAGTAAAATGAATCAAGTAATACACTTTGTTGAACATGGAAATACGAAACATTTTTATGATATTATGATATCAAATTAATGAAAGAGACAAAAGATATTGTCACCTGGAGGACATGACTTATTTTAAAACGATCATACATCGTACGGAAGATTAACCTTATATCCATTTCGATCGTAAAACCAAATGAGGCATTTATCTTTGAAAAGCCAAGTATGATTTGGATAACGTTTCGAGGGAGATAAAAACGTTATAAACTTGGCATTATCATCTTCATAGGTACAGTAAAAGTTTATGTCTATTGCAACAATTTCTGTGCTCGCGGGTAAATTGTTTTTGTAATATTAAGCGCCATATTTTCAGGAACGTAACACGGCCTAAAGCGGGTTAAGACACATTCACACTGAAAGCGGATGGCACGCGTTGCGATTAAATTTGAAAGTAGATTTTGCTCATAGCTAAGTTTCATTGTTATTATTATTTTTTAGATACCAGTGTGAATGAGCCTTTACCCGGCTTACAGCGGGTTAGTTAATAGAGGAAGCGGCTACTGCAGATTTATGTAAACTACGAACGCAAATGAAAATTAAGTTTTACGAGAATATCATTTCAAATCGCCCATCGTTTTGTGTTGTCCAGTTAAATTAAATATGCAAATTTGCAGATGAAATATTTAAAAAAGATAGAGTATAACCATCTTGTTTCACCGTAATCTGTAGCAACAATGTACAGAACAAATTAAAACACATGGAAGGAAAACTTAGCTACCAAGTAATGTAATAAATTCATAGAGTAAACAATTTTAGTAATTTTTATTTGTCGCACTTTAAAAACACATTTTTGGCAACGCCATTAGGAATGGCTATACTACGTTACGTTACTATTTCGGTACTCAAAGATTAGTACCCTCGGCATAACATAAGCCCAACAACGAAACAATAAAGCCTATACCTACTTGTTGCCAACTTAGTCCTAATTACCGGAGCGGAGAACGGATTTCGTTGCTAGTTTTCCCTGCGGGCAAAATTCCGAACTCTTGTTAATTACAGGCTTAATTTTACTCGTTCTTTTAACTACTTAAGAAACAGTTATAATATAACATAGAAATTAAATAAAAAAATACTAGTTATTATAAAAGAACTCAATAGCTCAAAAATCAAAGTCCTTTGATCGTATAAATACCATGCCCGTAAATGAATTTTCAAACCAGAATTTTAAAAGTTTTTTTTAATAATTCACTCCGAAAATTGTACGCGATGAGAAGAAAATTGGACGACTAAAGGAAAAGAACCACGCTCCAGTAATAATTAAGACTCTTGATATTCAAATACACTTTGCGGTTTGCTAACCAAAAAATATCCGGTAAAGCTGAGAGTATAAGCGATCGTGCGATGTTACGCGGTCGAAATTTTTTTTTATCTCGCCCCAATGTTAAAAATAATGTCCAATACAAGGTAATGCTCTTTCATATTTCAGACTCGACAAATTCCATTACGAAAATGAATAAATACGGGAGATTACTTTTTCAAAAGTTTTCATTCATTTTAAAGCAACCACTGAAAGGTACGGTGAAAGTCACTTACGGCAATTTCTCAAGGCGGCCCCTCACAGTTCTTGTATATTTTGACTAGACTACACCCCGCGGCGTTGCCCATTCCCGCCTCAATGTCTCCCCGGGTTTCGTCGGTATATTCCTTGAAATTTCATAGCCTTCATGTTAACTCCGGCGTTCATGTTAAAGCTGGCCGTCTTCTCTTAAAATTTACATTTTATTCGACAAACGGTCTTTGCGTTTACGAAAAGATTTTTACTTAAAATGCTTTCAAGACATAACGAACGTAAGTTAGTAAAAAAGTAAAAGTACGGATAGACTTCTACATTAAAAGCATCATTTATAAAAAACTAAATACTGAATTGAACATCACGTAAATATGAATAAACTGCTTACTTTTTGTGTAATACCGTTTAACCCCTGGGGTAAAACATTTTTATGGTTTGTTGCTATACATTTTCCCAGTAACCATTAATTAAAGCGCCATCATCTTCGCAGCTGTTTAATTCATTTTTTTGATCAACATTAGCCGTGCAAACAGACGACCCTGGCAAGACGGCCGCTCCCATAATTTCGTGTTAATTATTCAAAAGGGAGGCAATCGGACCATTATCAAACTCTTTGCGGACAAGGAGGGACAAGCCGAAATCAATTAGCCTCCGCACACACTCCTCGAACCGAACAATTTATGTGTGTGCACAAAGGATTGTGTGTGTACGCGGCCGATTGTGTCTGTGTTGTTTAAACGTGGCCAGTCCATTAACATGACAATGTTTTGTATATTCAATATCCTTATTTTTTAGCACCATTAAAATATTTTAAAACGACAAGATACACAACCTAGCGGTTAAGCTAAAGTTTTTTTGTCTCCAAAGAACTAAACGATTTAACGGGGGCACTGCCACGCCCCCATATAATATAGGTTACGTTGTCTTTTATAATTTTATGTCATTATTACCGTAAAATAATTGAACCATCTCGAGGACACCGTAATTGAAACACGAAAGACAAATACTTCAACAGTACCTAAGTGTATTTCATTGGAGCAACTAGATATAAAGTGATATACCAAAAAATAATAATTATGGCTTCCTCTTATTGGGAAAATTAATTTGTTTTTGTTATTTTATTCGGTGTATAAGCACAATGGAGCGTTAGCTCTATTGTTCACTTCACCTTCTATTGTAATATTTTATACCCTAAAATATACACTTGATGTATCGTCACCTTAACAATTAGGTTCTTCCAATTTTGTTACTAAGATATTCAAAATTGTTTATTAACATTTTTAACCTTTCCGTTTGGGCTTATTTTCAACTAGTCCTAGTAAAGTATTTGGGAAGGCCTATCTCCTACAGTGCGCAGATAAATTCTGATGATGATGATGATGATACCAAATACATTATTCGAATCACGTATCTAAACACCACCACTTGACAATTCGCAGTCATATATTCTACAGCCGCATGTTTACGAACAAAACAACACATAACCACAACACAACTTTATAGTCCTGTATCTGGTCCTAATATAAATTAATGGCCAAAATCCTATCGCAACAAGTCTGTGTTCGCCTAAATTACGACAATTTAATGCCGAGTTGCATTAAGCGAGCTTAAATTCCCAATGAAACATGCACCGGCCACGTATGCGACGGAGCGACAAACGTACGTATGGAAACTGTTGCCAAATTAAAAGTAAATAATGCTATAGGTCATGTACGGCTACTGCACGGCTTAAAACTAATTCTCTGTAAGCAGACTCATGCAGCATACTCGTAAATTAGTGGTGTATAAATAATGCTATGGATATTAAAAAAATGTACTTTGGTACTACATAGCTAACCAACTCATTGAGCTCAAAAAGTAATCTTTAGATATATCTTTGGTGCATTCGAGACAACCACGAAATATTTCTTTGCGTAAAAAGAAAACAAATTCAATAGCAATCTTCTTAAGAAGAAACCATCATGTCTCCCACCAAATAATGTCACGTTGACCATATGGATAAACAAGTGAGTGTATAATAATACTAACTGGCAATGCTATTAAAGCATTCGTTTGTGCCCCGCCAGAGATATTGAGGACCGCGCGATTCCCGCTGGATTATCAGATCGATAAGGACACGCCTGATGAACTGCCGACCGTACACGCGGTCCGTATTAAACCCTACTCGATTGTTGATGCGATAAACAGATAATGTGTACTGCAATTAGTTTAATTAAAGCCTACATGTGGTAGTGATAACAAACATTTGCCTTTTAAAAATACGACTAAAATAAAATTGTCGCCCTCGTAACCTGGAATTAAACGGTAAGTGCTTCGCTTTAATACTGCCATCTACTGACACGTATTCATGATGACAGTTACTGGGACAAGTAACATTAATTAAACAAAACAAGTATTAAATAGTTTAACTGAAAGCTTGATTTTCTACCAATTTATTACCGAATAAAATCGAATCCACATGGAACCATTTGATCCGTCAAAACATGTCAGCGCTTAAACGGATTAAATAAACATGATCGCTTTTAGTGGCCGATCCGCGGCTTGTTGGTCGAGAACGCAGTGCAGCACAAAGCGGGCCTCGGCACTATTTCTAATGGCAAACACAAAGAGGCCACTAATTTGTCCTTCTAATGTAGAAGTACGATACATTCTATCATGGCAGATTTCCACTGTCGAAACAAATGGAAACAGAAGGTATTTCCAATAATGTACATATTAATAGAATAATTTCTATACTCTTGGTCGTAACCGAATTTTAATCAGGCACATAACTAACAACAAAATACAAAAAGCACATCAATATATTACAGAGTCGTTCCATATCTCATATACTTAACTTTTAGATGCGATAAAATTTAATATAACGACTAGCGTTAGAAGCATTCCGACATTTATGACTTTATGACATACATATCTGCAAAATGCTAACATCTGTTACGCCTTAACTCTTTAAATATAACAGCCGTATTTACTTTTTATTACAAAATCATAATATTAATAAGAACTTGATGGTTTATTCTTATGATGCATCCATTACATATTTACTAACGATCAATTTTTATTACAAATAAAAGCACTAGTCTTAATAGGATACTGCACTCTCGTCAACGACTAATGTAAAAACGTTTGATATTTTTCTCGATCGGTGTCAAGGTTATAAACATACAATTTAAATAAAATATATATAGAACAGCCATCGGAAGTTTTCTATCGTGCTTGTAATCTTTAGTTATCAATTAAGTGCGGAAAGAAGGCGTGATGGACGGGGCGCGCCCACACGATGTTTAGACGTATGTTCCTGACTACGGTATAAATATAATAAAACACCCATACTTGTAACAATAGAATTCAAGACATTGCAAAATTTAGCAGTTAGTTAATTGGATTAAGATGTTTTGTACAATTATTTCGTGTACAGTGGAGACAATTTCCTCAACCTTTGGCACCTGCATTCTATCATTACAAGCAATAGTAGTATGACCCTAAAAACTTCGCTTTTCGTGTAAAAATAAGTTTTTACGACTAATCTGTGACTCTATTTGTATACAAGTAACGATGCTCACATAAAGTTAGGACATCATCCAAAACACTTAAAAACATCAAGAGAATTCGCATACAAATGTTTAAAATAAAACTATCGGCATTGTTTTGTAGAGAAACACTCACGTGCAGCAAAACAAACACCTGTACGTGATGAAAGTAACAACAGCTGTGTCCTTCCGTGAACATCGTGCGACAAACATACGGGCAAACTATAACAGCACAAATTTATGTGTCAATCAAAAGCCACTCGTAGCGGTAAACTGGGACGGTTTTAGTCTCAGGCGGGATGTACTGGGCTATTTGTACTCCCGTCACGAGCATCATTCGTAACCGGGATCCCTATTCCCAGTCGCAGCTGATTTTTCTTAGATCTAGCCACAAGTCAAGAGCTAAAAGCAATGAAAACATTTAAGTCCAATTCAGCTGCCCCTTTTGTATAACGTGTAGGTTTTGTCTATTAAATAAAGCTTTAATAAAATAAATTGAGACACTTTTGTGCTATTACCAGAATTTTATTTAGATGGTTATATTTGTGATCAAGTCTAGGAAGAATATATTACAACAGAAGATTCTACTTCTTGAACATCTAAAACATATATCTTTTTTATAGATTAGAACGTAATTTTATCACATGACAAAGAGTTAACAATTTTCTCTAAACCTGCATTGCATTGTGTAAGAAGCGAAAAGAGAAAGCACTATATAGTATGGACTAGTATAGGATGCGAACGCGCTCTATTCTCTACAGAATGGGACCACAGCGGGTACGGCCGGGCAAAAGACAGGTGCGCTCGACTTGAGGCCAAATCGTTAAGGCCGAACTGTTTGAAATAATAAGTAGTTCCAGCGTTAGAGTTGCGGAAAACGTCGCCGGCAATTCTATTGAAAGGCCGAATGAAGATAAATGGTGAAGTCGGCTCCATAACGAGCCAGACTCGACTGTTTTCAATTTGCCCGCGCCCGCTTTCACTTCGATTTGGTGTGAATTCTGAAAATATACTTTTGTATCTCGCCCTCTCTTGATGGCCGTTAGATTGTGCGCTTTGTCAGAGACTTTAGTTGACTCTAGATCTAGATCGACGTTTATGTTTTTTATTTCTTAAAATAAATCATAGTCTATATATCAAACGTTATTACTTCATCGAATAATTTTGTAGAAACGGTTATATTTCTGATTTGTAGTATAAAATACATATGTTATTTTTGTCTGGTAAAAAATAATAATAAAGAGACTCGGCTAAAGACAGAATAATAATCAAGTAAACACAGACAAAGAAATATCGGGTACAAAAGCTCAAACTTCATCATTTATTTGAGAATTGACATTGTAAATTGGACCAATACTATCCGATTCGATCAGACATTAGAAGGGGAGCGTATCTAAAGCACATCCGTTGCCATTGCTCTTCGTCGACGTCCGCTCGGCGACTTTACCTGTGGTTGCGGTACTCTGCATTTTATCTAACCGTTCTTACAGTTGATTTTGAACTAGTATATAATAATTCTATATACCATTCGCTTTTCCTAATAATCTAAATATTACAATTTAACATGTAAACGAGTGAACGGGAAAACATTGAACTTTATTGTTGTTTAAGTCGCTTAAGCAAAAAATTTTGAAACATTTTGGATAAGTAAAAATGTGTTTTCAATTATCTCCCTCATATTTTCTGTGTTGTTAATTTAAGTTAATTAAATACAGTTTTTAAAAATTGATAGGAGATATGAAATAGTCTCGAGTTACAAGATAAAACTTGATCCTGTCAAGTGGAAGGGCTGTGTAGAGTCTACACAGCCCTTCCTTCGTTATAATAGCTTAAGAAACATTTCTATACAAGTCGCCGGTCGGGACTACGGATACCGCTAACGAGATATCTTTATACATTTTTGTCGACTCGCCTTGAGCTCTGTCGGTGGCAATCTTAGAAATATAATGAAAGGCAATCGGTGAGTTAAATATTCTAGAATTTACATATCTCCAACGTATTTGAAGAAGAGAAATTTGAGCAGTATTAGGAATACGCCAAATAAAAAAGGCAACATACGATCTGTCGCAACTACTATTCGGCACCACCAATACCCATTTTTTTTCTTACGCATTCAATATTTACTCCGCTGACCCTGCTACCCAAAGTGGTACGCTTTAAAAAGTATATATTAACTGAGTTAATTAAAAAAAAATCAACGTAGGTAAAAATTGTTTTGTGGGTTACAATTAGTAACGTAGGAGCAAATTCCTTAAGAATTTCACATTACCCCATTATCATTAACAAGATTAGTATAAACTCTTACGAAATCTCCCATTACACTATTGTTAAAAGGGAAACGTAGTCAAATAGGTGAACTTTTGTTATAAAATGAAACTTATGTACCGGTTTTATATCCAGTAATTAAGGCAAACATTATAGTTAAAGTTCCATACAAAATTTGAACCATTGAATATGAAACTTCGCCTATTATTCGTGTTAAATATGGTACGAAATGGCGTTGAAACGAGTGTCGGGATAAGAATGTACCAGCTTAATGGGACGCGAACTTCAATTGTAAAGCCGATGCGTGCTCGAATAATCTCATCACAATAAGCTGCTTACTAAAATATTATAATGTATTATATTATGAGGGATAATAATCCAAAATCTATAATATTTACTGTAGATATAAATACTGTTTATAAGAATGAGCACTCACAAAAGTCATTGTAGTCAAATTTTAAAGCATATTATAAGTATATTCAACGATAGAAACTTTAAACCAAGTAAATAAGGTTTTATAAGGAATTCAGTACAAAAGCTACATTTACAATCAAGTCACATATAGCCGTTTATATTTTTCAATGTACTTTTCATACACCGGGCACGTAGTTCTTATTAGAATGTGGGATAATGGGATAACGGTCCATTGCGGTGAGCGGTAACTGTTTCCTGAGGTAAAACTAGCATTAGAGTTTGTCGCACGTAAGCTCATCGCGTTTCATAGTTGCCACTTAGAAAAAACTACTCACAATTCCATAAACCGATAGGAACTATATAAAATACTTAAAAAGAGGAAAATTATTTTAAATGCTTGAGAGCCTCGAGGCCTAGCATGAATATTTTATACATTCACCATTTTAAAACGTTTTCCTTACACTTGAGAGTAGTTAACGAAAATAGTTGTGCATTAACTAAAGCAAGCTAGAACATGGTGGAATATTACAAATAATATAATTTTCCTATAAAATTATCTATTCGCTCTAAGTATTAGTGAAACAAAAATAATTAGTCTTTAAGATCTACCCCATAAGACGTCATAAAATTTCAGTAACAAAGAATTTTTATAGGAACTTAATTGAGCCGGCTCTCGAGGCAATTACACTTACGAGTAAATTAGTTTGTTTTTATTGTACTCTGACCACGTCATTTACGCTTAATGGAAGAAAAAGGAGACAGGCAATGGAGGTAGGTTTATGGGTACCATCAAAGTCTACCAAATATACACTTACATAAATATAACCGTTATCATCATGTTAAATGACAAAAATGAAAAATAATACTATCAGTGACCAAGCAAAAGTTTGCTATAAACAGAAAAAAAGCAGTAAACCGTAGTTATAACGATGTGACCGTAATTAAAACTGTTTCGTGCAATGCATCACTCCGAATAAAAAGGCGAATTGCATGAATATTGTAATTAAACTGAAACTTTTAACCAAACACACACTGCCGCTTATTGCATACCATACATAAAACACGATTTACACAATACATACAAATAGATGTCATCATACTAATATTATAAATGCGAATGTTTAAATGGATGGATGGATGTTTGTTAGCGTTTGTAGCCTAAACGGCTGAACTTATTTTTATGAAATTTGGTATAGATGTAGAGGACGGTCTGGAAGAACACATAAGCTACTGACTTTTGTTTTTTTTTTTAATATCAAGCGGACGGAATCGCGAGCGAAAGCTAGTTGTTTATAAATTCACATAACACATGTCAACTGTCTTCATCTGTGCATTTAAAGATAACCAAACTTGTTCAAAATGATTCGTTAGTGTGCAACATGTAAGAAATTAAAAAACTACTATAAACCATAATGACTACTTAACTTCAGCTAAAAATTTATTTATCTTTGATCTTATCTTTTCTATAAAGTTACGACAGCAGACGCTACTTTTATAGATATTCTGATAATCGTGGGCGCGATCGCACGTGAAATTAAACGGCGCTTTCAATTATGGCGGTAGCGGGGTTCGACGCCCGGGGCTTTATTCGGCGAACGGCCGTGAAGTTAGGACGCAATGCCCAATCCGGCCGGCTAATGACCTGTAAAAGATCTCGCCGAATTGAGTAATTTCTATCACCCCCTCCGCAATGTTTTATGACGCCCATTCGTAATACGATGAAAACTTAACTGGTAATTATTTAGTTTAGAAACCTTTAATTAAAGATAGATAATAGGCAATATGAACATGACACCAAATTGGACGATTTTTTAATACCAGGACCACACAGAAGACAGGCGTGAAGTGGGAGCAATTCCGCGTTTCGTCTGATGAGTCCCTTTTCCTTCCCATCCCTTTTCTTATAAGAAAAGGATGGGAAGGGAACGTGGATTTGACGGTGCAGGAGACGTATAGGAAGAGGAAATATTCACTTTAAGTGCGTCTCCTTCTCCGTCGATTAAGGGTAGGCAACGCATCCGCTATTGCGGATGTCTATGGGCAGCGGTCGCTTCGCCAGTTTGGCAGATTCAGGTGGGCGCTTGCTCGTTTGTCACCTTATGATATAAAAAAAAATACGTTAACATTTAAAACGGTAGTTACAAAGTTAAATAAAATTACGGCGATGTAATAATACAACATATTTTTTTACAGTTCGCTGAATCGAGTGTGTTCCTAATTAAGTAAGTCACGGAAGGGTCATGAATGCGGATCGATGTAATGAATGGACGTACATTATTTGAATAGAGAACATAAAACATTGAGTTTCACAACAAGTAATAGTAACCACGAAAGTTCTGGAGAACAACAAAAATATATTGTTAACAATTATTAAATTGAATGTACGAGGCTTATGTTTGATTCCCTAAGGACTGACAAAATATTCGCTTTCAACTGGAATCCGTTAAGCAATCTCAAAAGCAAAACGTCTTTTCTAGAATTACATTGGTTTCTTTCGCTCATCCGTTCAAGAATCAATATTCTCTACCTAATATATATACCTCGATAATTCCCGGTATAACATTTCCAATACCCCGAAACGTGGTATTCTTGACTGGTTGATAATATGATTGATGACTTAAAGAATGTGTGACGAGGTAAGTGCGATAACATCACTATTAGATAGTTGACATACTAAAGACTTGAAAAAATATGTCATGGGGAAAAAACCTTCAATTATATTTCATAACCAAATAATTTTAATCATATTAAAATCGGAATAAACTTTACAGAGCTTAAAGAGAAACATTACTTTAGTAATATTTCCGTAACGGGTACAGAAACGAACATAATAGGGAGTTAAAACGCGGAACGCAAGGCCGTGCGTTTCGTTTGTGGGAAAAGCTGCATTTTAACAATATAGCAAAAACGGTTAATTAGTCTAGAGCGTTTGCGCTGCGCTTTGGCTAGCGAGCACCAGTTTCCGAAGGTCTCCAACCGCGTCACGGCTAAAATGCTCTTCATTGAATCGGCTAAGCTGATGACATAAGCCGACACCGGACGCTCGCCGGCCGCTACCGTTTTAGATATTTATAACATTACCCTTTTGATGCCATATTATGGAAATGCTTTTAAAAATTAAGTTAGTAGTTATTTAAAAATGTACAACTAACATTATGTAGAATTTCATAATCTACCTTGCGAATAATTTACTTGCAAGTACATTAACCAATATAAATACAAGTTACTTAATTTCTCAGCATTCTGCTTTCCTATCGCAATTAATATTCGTAAAAGTCATTTTTCATATATTTACAAAATTCCTGAGAAAAGACAGACAATCGCATGTTTTCATCGCGTCATGCAAAAATGATTAGAGATGAAATTGTTGAGAAACCTTGTCAAAATTGCGCTCAGAAATTTCAATTTGGTAGCGTGATTTAACTTATTCATGCGCCGTGTAAACTCGTGCACTGCAGAATGCAGTATACGAATATCTCTGTGACAATTGCGAGACACGTGAAAAACATACTGGCACAAGTTATCTTGTATGTACACCAGACTGTATTGTTTCGTCAAGAAAAAAGATTTAAAGAAAAACATCCGAAATATTTTATCAAATTGTAACGGTAGTAGATTAACGGCCGAATAGTGAAACGACATTCAATTATGTCTTAAATGATAAGGCCATGCTTAAACTTCAAAATCCATTAAAATTGTGACGTCTTTCAAAATGTAAGCGGCTTTGCGGACTGTAAGTCGCAGCCAAGTGGTTAAGATTCGTTTCAATATTGAGCTGTTAGCATTCCCTTAAATAAAGTCATAAAAATATTCGGGTACAAAACAATGAACCCCATAATCGGAAAATACAAAATAATTGTGCAATTTGTGATTATCATTATCAATGACAACAACGCCAACAAATACAATAACATCCAAGATAGTTCAATTAACATTAGCTATCATTTGTAGGCGAGTTCATATAGCGACAGTATAATACTGCATTGTATATATGAACATAGGCACATCACTGCATGTGTGACTTTGCCGACTTAATATCTAACAACTATAACGAGGCTCTACAACTTAGCCTTCAAAGCTTATGACGCATAATATTAATTACAATTTACTATTTATACATTAAAAGAAGTAGAAGTTAATCTTTTGTCATTTATATTGTGTACGTTTTGGTTTTCACTAACCAAATATTGTTGCGAAATATTGTTATCCTATCTATCACAGAAAATCTAAAACAGCACAATTCACTTTTGATCCCTATAAGTATAAGGTTCTATCCATTTCGAATACAAATAAAACAAAAAATTAGCAAACTGATGTACGCTTACAGCTTTATACTTCAATGGTCTATATAACCACCAAGAAGGAAATGTCTTGACATATACGCATACGCCACTGACGTTTGAGTGACGTAGGTAGACAGATTGCGTCACTCGGTTGAAGCTGCTTACAGAGCAGTCCGGACACAGAGTATTTAACGCACAGAGGCAGCTAAAAGGCTAAGTACGTGCAACACATGGGATTAAGATATGAAAGTGCAAAGAACTTGTTAATTTGGGCTACATGTGATAAACACCTATGAACATACTTTGTTTTACTATTTTTAAACGTCTCGATATTTAAACTTGATATAAATAAAGGAAAAACAGAAAATTGATGAAAGATATCGTTATTCGGAAATTTACGTGTGCACTCTTTTAGAATATATCTCACGAATTTTTCCGCCCTCTTCACTAATCCATACAATTTATATACGAAAAGATTCACTTGTTAATTCAAAGTAATTTAAAAAAAATGACTCACGTTACGAAATATTTTCTACAAGTTCGTATTATCCTATTTGATTTATTTAGAACTTATTTGATGTTAGATTGTCTGAGTAAAGTTGAAAGCTTAATAGTTTTACTCCTGTACCGAGACATGCCTAAGTACAGAAAATAGTTTCTTACTAACACAAAAATAAAACAAACCGGAAGTTGTACAAAGCAGGGGCAAACTGTGCGACGAAATTAGCTCGCAATATTATTGCCGAATCGTATTGCTCTGTGCAACTTTGACATCTTAATTAGAAGCGCCGACACTTTGCATTTTTCGTTTTACCTCTGGTATTCGTAATAACGTTGTGCTGTTTTCTTCGGCGTTTATATCAAACTGGTTGATTAAACATCAATCATTCGAAGGCGCACGACTGTTATAATCAGACTCTTGTTAATAACTCTTTTTCGCACAAAGAAATGTGTGGAGTATTAATACATTTCAACAAACATGTATGATGTCGCTTTTTGTACAAAGGTTTCATTTGCTATTTTTTTATATGTTAATGTAACATATAATTTAAAGAAAGAACAATGAATACGACGCATACTTCCCGATTAAGTACACAAAGATGAAGATATGATTACTAAAAAACATATGTCAAATGGTACTGGCACGTAACGAAAGTTAAACTAACTAATAATTAGACTGGGCCTTGGATAACTTGTGTTTTAGTCTATGAACTTTTAATGCTAATACTTAAATACTTCTTGATCTCTGGTGGGGGTTCGGTTGTCCCTGCAATCTCCGTGTCAACCACCCATTGGCATGGCATATCTGATTGCATTATTGGGTTGTCGTCTCATAGCCTCACCCAACTTCCTTCCCCATCCATTGTGTGTATGAAGGTGCACTTGTCTCCTTCAATTCTCAGAAATGAAAAAATTCAACCCTTTATATATTTTACGTTACAGTCATGTTAACTGACGAAAATATTCTAAAACTATCATAAAACTAAGTAAAAAGTTTTTAATTTTATATCCTGTTCCCAACGAAAAATCTCACATCCCGACTAAAACGTAAGGCTAATTTCCTGAAATTAAAAAGTTATAACAATGGAGAGATGAATATACAAGAAATATGGCGCTCTGCAAGAAAAACTGAAGGAGAAAAACAAAAGAGCAGCAAATACAATAGGGCCTCTGTTCTACATCGTGATATCTCTCATTAAATACAATGTATACTATAATAGCGTGGATAACGAATGGTGCTTCACAGCATACATACGTCACGTGCTCGATAGCGCTGAACATATGTGCGGGATATTGGACACACGATAAGACTTCAGTGAAGTATTAAGAGACAATATTACGAACGTAGTGTGTGCTATACAAAATAACTATCACACTGATTTTCGTTTCTGATTTTATTTCTCAGTTTTTCCAAGGTGAATGAGAGGGATAGTGTTATGGACCTCATTTCCGGTGTACTAAAAATGCATGGTTATTGGCGAAAAACCAATGGATACGGTTGTTGTACTACTTTTGTTATAAAAGTTCATGTTGATAGCAATGCGCTATATTTGTATATCTGACAAGTATAGCGGCAACACATCTCTTGCTGACGGTGGTTTTGCATATCATTATAATTATTGTGCAGTAGAGTGAGCACAGTATAGTTTAAAGCTACACAGTGCAATAGTAATGTGTGTTTGTATGCATACTTCAAAATTACTTTAGAAAACAACTAAAAACCTCCACACATCGTCATCATAACTAAAACAAAATAAGTATACAAATGCAAAGATAACAGTAACCTCGCCCTACTGGCGAAATAAATATCTAGTGGCCATACACTCGCTTTATGAACAAGGCAATAATATAACTCGTGTAATATTATCATAAGATTACAGAGGCGGCCGAATGGGACCGGAGGCGTGATAACGGTGGAAGGCACGCAACCGAATCTAGGCCGGATGTCGTCACGTGACTACGCATATTTTTTGTATGATATACGAGCACATAGCCATCTTGATGGTAACTGGTTACAAACGTCTGATAAAATTCTATTTGAATTAGAAATTGTCTTTTGAAAAATCTCAAGCTCCCATATAAACCAGCTAGAGAAGATTGAATTTTAGTCTTATAGTGCAATGATAGTAAAAAATTTATAAAGCATGAAAAGCCTTTCACTTTTTCTTATTTATTTTAATAAAATGGAATTTCCTTTTGAACCAATTTTTTAAACCCATCAGGATTCTCTACTCTAAGGAACACTATAAAAATGACTAAATTACATAGTTCCAACAGGGAACACATTCTAACAAGATCACGGAATAAAGCGCGTAATCTGGATCGTTAATAACAGTCCCGCCGGTCGAATAAAGATCAGTAAAGCGTAAAGTCTTGGCAAGATTCACAACGCACCAGCCGTTGCCAAATAGAAATTTGCATGCGACCTCGCATCAAAGACTTTTAAAGATATAAATTTATCAAGCCTAAAGGACGTGCGTCAAATAACAAAACATACAAAAGATTCCAACTGTGAGTTATGTACAGATGTTATCTTCAAATTGAATACGTCACTTAGTTTAAAACAGGAAAGTGAGAAAATACTTGTAAAGAGAAATTCTATTTAGTTTTAACACGCTAATTAGCAAAAACGGATATTCTTATGAACCTGATCATTCTCGATACAAGGGGTGTGTAGTATGATGTGCTTTTAATTATGTATTCGTGAAAAGACCAATTTGTATTTAAATTGCGTGACGTAAACTCAAATTATATTGTTTGATATTTTTCATCAATGAATGTACAGGTGGTTGTAAACCAATCGAAAGAGAGCGTTCACGGAATGATATGCTATGAAATATTAACTCAATCACTGACTGCAACTGATATTTTATATTCTAAGTAACTTAAAATATAAAATAGACTTTATTATTATTGCGTGTCATATATCAACTTTGGCGGTCATGGCTTAATATTCAGAGGGTCAACGTTTTACGGCGTTTTCATCGTAAGAAGTTGAGTGGCACTTCCCTCCACATTATTTGAACACATAATGTACTTACGTTAGGATTTATCTTTGTGTACTTTCTATAAACTCCATTAAACATTATAAACTTAACCACATCATAAAAAATGTTAACATTATTTTCTAAGCATTTCGTTATAAGTCCTCTTCTAAATTAAGAACCACCGGATTCTATATGTATCTTATATCTTGAGAGTTAGGTCTGCGTATTTTAAAAAAGCATCATATGCAACGACTGCTATTGATTGACTAAAACTAGAAATGTCTGAGTTCGAGAAAACTTTTGCAAAGTCGACATTTTCAATTCGGTTCTCGGTTTAAATAAACGTCGCAGTCGTCGGTCAGTCGGCAACGTATTTACTCAAGAAAGCACACCTTTTGAATACGCATATATTTGGCGAACGGAACTATCAAAACTGTTACTTACGTTGTAGTATTTCACACATTTACACTTATGGACTTTAAATTTATCCGAAAAATAAGGACTTTACAAACATCATATCGTTTAGATTTTGCAAATATAATTTATGGATGAAGTAAATATAAACAACTACATCAACATCATCCTTGATCTAGCAACATCTCTACCTAGACATTAATGTTTCTAAAACATCACAAGTTTACTCACAATTATGGTTTGAAATTATGTGGATAAATGTAAAAATATATCTAGCTAAAGAATATAATCTTAAAATATTAACTATTACAGTGTATTTTGCAATTTAGTTGCTGTTAAAGTCGTTGCGTGCCGATGTTATATCGACCTTTCGTTACCGTGGGAACTCTATTGTAGTGGTGTTACCAAACCCACGAGGTGCCATGGCCCTGACCTATACCGTATGCTATTAATTGACTTTCTTATTAATCGGCATCAATATTCTATTATCGCCACGCACCAAACTTGTATCGAACTAATTCCATTTGCCTATTAGTCTAACGTGTTTTCATGAAGTATTTCCTATTGTTAAGCTATAATTTTATCGAGTTTCATTAATGCAGTAAATCACCATTTTCTATAAAGTTATTAAGAAATATTTTTTCAATATTATAAATTAGCCACATGACAATATTTTTTTTAAATACATGTTCATAAATAATTTCCCAAACTTCACGATATTTTACATAAGCATTACTAAAATAATTTTGAATTTCATATATTTAAAACACGAAAAAAAAAATCTTTTGACCGGAAAATATGTCAACATCAACCTGCCCTTCCATGCATCTCTCTCAATCATCATATCTAAATTTAATCCCTTCAGTCTTAATAATTCATTGTTTATGTATCTATCACCATATTTCCATATCACGTTAAACTTTTTCTTCTTAATAAATATCAGATAACAGTTCCATTTCTCAACTCAAACAGATAAAAGATAATTACGTAGTAAAGAAAAAAAATACGTAATAAATTTTGAAAAAACGAATCGCACTGAACAAAACTCATCAATCAGAATGAAAAAGGAAATGACAATGGCCTAATAAAGACTAATCATGAAACTGTGACGCATAGCGATTGAAGACTGAAGAAGAAATGAAACTCTGCAAGTCGGTAATCATATCTTGTTAGCGAAGTAAGATAAGAAAGTAGAGCATACATAACATTTATAACATCTTTATACATTTACATTGATAAATAATGCCTGTAGTAATAAGGAATATGGTGAATTTCACTAATTCATTGCAAACTTCGTCAGTTTATAATCTAACTGGGCGAATTGTATATTAAAAATCTTACTAATCTTACTAATATTATAAATGCGAATGTTTAGATGAATGTTTGTTAGAGTTTGTAGCCTAAACGGCTGAAC
>LD688936.1:2630507-2641640 GCA_003118335.3 Papilio memnon
TAGTTTCATTATCTAAAATTTCCAATGTTGTAAAAAAACGGAAATAGAACATAACTTTTTTCAATCCAGTAAATCTTTTCATATTAACCAGAAACAATATGTATTTCTATTTCAATAACTTCGTATTGCAAGGAAAATGTAAAAATTTATAGCGGAAAATGTTTCAATCCCACAGCTATTGATTAAATAGCAACGTTTCAAGTACCCAAGTCCAAAGGAGATATTTAAATTTATTCTTTTCAGCTATAAATAAAACTGTTTGATTATAGTAATGTTTATTTCTTTTTCTTTCTTCTACTTATTAACGATTTGTATCTATTCTGATTTTGTATTTATGCGTCTAGAAGATAACGCAATTATAGTAAAACGTATTACATTTTACCTTCATCTTTGTGATTTCTCATAAAATATAATTCTAATGCTTGTTTTCCAGTAGCCGTAAAATAAATTGAGGTCAACGTAATTATTAAAACGACGCCATAAAGAAAGTTAGTTGAAATAACATTGTGCTATTAGGAAATGTTATTAATGTTTAACTCGAATAACGTAACATTTGTAATGCAGGGAACGGAATTTTGTTCTACGATAGTTATCTAGGGTGAGAAATGTAAGAAATTGTAAAAGCTTCTATACGTTACACAGTACAGTATAGTATTCTCATCGTAGCACATGTAACTTGGTACACTTCATGTCGTAGATTATTTTTAGCAATTTCCTTAAATGACCAAAACATAATGCGCTTTCAAACTCCGCCACTTCACAAACACAATTACATTTAGGACGTTCACTGGGCACACTACTTGCGCGCTACGCCGTAGCGACGTGCAAGCTACGCGACGCGCGACGTAGCACTGACGCGCCGCGGCGTAGCGCCTTGTAGGCCCAGACTCTCTGTTTCAATTAACTGCTTTGTTGCCTCTCTGTGACAGTAAGACCGATTTGTGTCAAAAAAAACTTGACGGCATCAGCTTAGGCCCTTTGAACTATCTCGTTCTTTAATCAAGGACCTAGATGTAGTTTTTTTTTACGCCAACAAAGTAGTAGAGGTAAATGTTCTACATTACTCATATCTCGACTTCAAAAAGATTTTTTCGTATTAACTGTATCTATTATTTAATTAATCTTAAAGATTTTTAGTTGGTTATCTTACATGTTCAGTTTGTGTGATTTCTATTAAATAATTATTGATGATAAAACATTTAGGGCATAAAAGGTAGTAAATGACCATAAATAAACAATATGATTCAATGAAGAAGAGATAAAAAAAAATATTCACCGATTTGTGACACGGCATCCCCGGCCGTAAACTGGCGTTACTGTAATCTATTGTCGATACATATTTATAAGAATTTGTTTCGAATCGACACTTAAAAATCCTATCACATTTACCTTTAGCATTTGTATAAATGCATACGATAACAGTTATCAGAATCCAGTTCCTTTGTAAAAATTTAAATAATTAAAACGTAGTGACCAAGCCTATCTATTATATAATTTCAATAACAAAAAATATATTTTTTTAACTCAATGGATCAAGTTTTTCCATAATGACCTAATTATTCTCGTCCTAAGAAAAAGCACAAAGAGCAAATACAGGCATAGTTTGATGAGATAATCTACTTAGTTAAAAGAGAAAAGAAAACGGTATATCTATCGACTAATACCGAGCAAGATGAGAAGTAAAGGAACGCTTAAACTGTCCGAAATGAAATACACCCTCCGCTGACAAGTTAAATACACCCAACGGCCGTGCGAAGAATGGAGGCTGGAAGAAATCTATCTCCGCTTTGGAATGAATTAAAAACCCAATTTGAACGGGACTCGAACCTTTTTTAACTCGATTAATTCGGATAATCTCGCATTGAGCTAACGTTTCGGTTCGTGTTTTGTACATTATTCATTTATTTAAATTACGAAAACAAAACTTTCAATCATTTTGAATGAGAGACAGTGTTTATAAACAAGTGTCTAACCACTTATTTTTTACTTATACAAGTTTGGTCATTTATACATTTTTATTAACGTAAATAATATATTTTACTCCAATATTCTACTCATCATTTAATTTAATACTCTCCCAAAATTCTGGAAAACTACGAAAGGATCAAAGCTATTACGCAATAACTATTGAGATATAACAAGCCCCATAACGCCAGGGATTTTTCCCTCGACCCATTTCGTGAAGCGCGGATTTCACCGAAAGAAGCTTTAGTAAAACAGATACAGGGAAACGTCGAGACAAATAAGACTGCAACGAACCGCGAATTTTTTTTGCGTTGGAATCCAAATAAAAATTAAAATCTGAGCTTCGTTTTCCTGACACCGCATTACTATGCGGTTCCTTGTTTTACTTTAATTGAGACAAGAGATAAGTCAATGTAAGTCTCATAAATTTTGGAGCGACCCTCTGAGAGGAATTATGTGGCGTGAATTTTTATAGCACCCAGTGAACACGCTCCCTTTTTAGTATTAAGAAAGAGGAAGTAAGGAGACGTAATTGTGTACCTTAACAATGATTGCTACAATGCCGCGCCCAACCGGCTATTACTACAATGAGTTGAGGACATTTCTTACTCCTTTTAGTTGACGTCATTTTATATACCTAATTATTAAAGATTGATTAATCAAAGTGCTAAAGATTTTAGAATGACGTCAACGAATAAGACAATATGGAGTAGATCGCACTGAAACAATATTCGTAATCCACAGCAGAAAAATGACAAGTGACTGATCTTATCTTTAGGCAATCACACATGTCTTTGTGTAATAAAAATAAAATGTGGCTAAAAACTACTGGATTAAATTCAATCTATATGGATAATAACGAATATGACTAGAAAAATAAAATAAGCACATGCCACTTCTATATCTAATTGGGCATTGAAAGGGCAATTCATTTAGTTCAGGTGTTTCTTGAGGCAGCCACAAGCGGCGCGATGATTCCATCTCACTGATTGACGGTTGGACTTACGAGCCGTTCATTTGCGCCCCTCATTAATTCCATTTAAGATTTGCTTTTGAGTGAAAAGAATTGAACGGATCAGTGGCTTCAGACAAAGAACGTTATTGATAGCTGGAGAATTAGGGTGAAACAAAAACGAAGCGAGAGTGATTATCTATGGGTTTCCCTTTTTTATTGCGCATTAAATAATGCCTGGGACATCTTGGCTGTGTATCTTTTAATATAATAATACATGTCTGGAATTTGTTTCTCTTGTCATTGAAAATTCCCACATAATTAAATATCGTTATTACAATATTAAAAAAATAT
The DNA here is from genome assembly GCA_003118335.3 of Papilio memnon. Lineage (NCBI taxonomy): Eukaryota > Metazoa > Arthropoda > Insecta > Lepidoptera > Papilionidae > Papilio > Papilio memnon. Next base: position 2,633,779 of record LD688936.1, read on the forward strand.
TACTCGTATACTAGTTTACAACATGTTACATTATTATCCACTCTTTAATTTACAAAACACAGTTTAGATCCAATCCATTAAGATACATAAAGACTGTTTAGATCTAATTCGTTATATTTTTAACTTGAAATCTACGAATATCAACAAATTTCAGAGATAAATTACCTCATATAAAGATAAAAAAGGGTGAAGGGACGATAAAAGTAATTATTAATAACCGTTCTAACGGTAAATAAATTATAATGACACCGCAGTTGGCGTATAACGCAAATTATAATTAAAAAATACATGTCAAGTCCGCGGTTAGCTCCTATCGGCTTCGAATATCTTAATGGCGTGTGCAGTCAAGCCTTGTTTGCTTCGTCCGTGCCCCAGCACGCTTCTACGATTGCTACAATCCAACTAAATTTAATGACGGCCACTCGACAACGTTTCCTTGATATGAAACAACTCTACAACCCGGCCGGATAACATGTTCCGTGCCGCGAACAATGAATTTGAGGCAATCATGAACATCAGTCAGGTGGCTGTTTACCTCGATTTGCTGATCAATAATTGTCTCGATAGATATAGACTATCAATCTAATAGCTGTGAAACTAGTTTGATCACTAAATGTTTTGTAACCAAAATAGATACTAAACGAAGTTCAGTTGCACGTAAATAGATCTTTGCAAAAAATTATATCTTTGAAAGTTCTATAAGAAATGATTATATTATGATGGAATGAATAATAAATGGAATAACGCAAAGAACAGTAGATACTGTCACATTTATTTCTATTATTTGATGGCAATGGATTCAAGTGTCCCAGGCGTGTAAATTTTCCGATCTAAAGGTAATTAAGATTGCGGATAAGCGTGTCCGTACACGTTACAATGACGGGGCAATCAGTCCCCGCACGCCAAAAGTCTTCTCATTGTGTTCCGATGCTAACGGACAATGATAAATGTTCTTACCACTACAACTCTGATTAAAAACAACATATGTAGCTAACATGTTATCAATAAAAACGGTCAGTATTTCCAAACTAAATGAAGCTCTAGAGCTACAGGATATAGAAAAATACTTGGTTGTATAAAAATATTGTCGTATGCTTTTGATATTCGGTAGAAGTAGCTGTTGCCGGCGACTTCGTCCATGCAATATTAAGTTAAAAAAGTAGCCTATAATATGCCCGTCTATGTCAGCTACCCTTCAGTGAAAGTCCGGAAGATATCGGCAAAGCCGTTTCGGAAATTACCCGCAACAAACGCAGCTTGCGGACAGACAGGCAGACAGACAGAAAAAAAAATTAAATGCGATGTTCGTTATTGCAAAAACAACGAAAATACATAATCTTCCCGAAATCTGGAATTGATATTACAAACAGACACTCCAATTGTATTATATGTATAGATATAGACAACAAAATAAAGCAACATGATAAATATTTTTTATAAACAAACACAAAAATTGGCATCTGACTCCAAAAAGGGTTAAAATAAAGCACTTGGACGGTAATAAAGTTGTGGATACAAATGCGGCGAGACCCTTTACAAATTATTATCAATACGCGGCAAAGCAACGCAATACCGGCGTAGTTTAGACCAGATGCGGCCGACATTATAGAACGGGCGGCCGGCTTGTAACAGTTTCTTTTATTACTATCCCCATCCTGTAAAGCAGAGCATCGTTTGCATAATGCCAAGGTTTTAATGGCAGCTTTCTGAGGTAATGAAAACTTTACTTGATGAGGGTTTTTATTGAACTATAACATATGCTGCTATATGCAGTGAAAGAATTTCGTGATGTAGCTGTCAAATACAAAATTTAAACGGTGCACCAATCCTTTCATTAGTCATTTATGTGCTTTCATACTAAACTTAACAAGTAATATCATTGTAGTGTATGGCAACACTGTTGTCTACTGTCATGGCGTCATGCCAGCAGTGTAGTCCTATCCGAGCCACCAACGGGACCAGACGTCACCAGAGTACAGTACAATCATTCGTTCCATTTAACGATTTAAGTTTCGCTAAAAGGTTGTTAATATTTTTAAATTTAAGTCAGTCCCCTTCAGTATCAAATATCTCTGTTTAACGTTTAAACACATTTACATAAACAGAAACTAAAAGACCTCGTTTTCTAATAGATTGTAAGAATCTTACAAGTCGAGAAGTTCCATTTCATTAATTAAAATATGATTCTTAAGACTTCACCGTGCCAAACCGGTCCGGAAAGTTTAACGCTCCCTACAAAAAGTACGAGGTCTCGGATTCGTGAAGCGGTGTAACTATCTGGCCTTACAAACGCGCAAGCAACTCGATTGGTTTCCGATAGCCTGTTACTTACAGTTCTTGTATTAATTAAGAATTTTCGACTGTACTGAAGATGTACTTTGGCACTCAGATGTATTTCAAAGTGCTTGAAAAACTAATGTTATATATTATAATTACGGTTTGTTTTTCTTATTCATAAAATCATAGGAATATATTGTTGAAGTTTAGTGAAACTTTAGTGGAAGAAACTTGACTATAGTACGAAAAAATTAGAACATATCAAAACATAAAACGCTGTAATATTAATTACTTAAATATTAAAATCATTTAGTCTCAATATCGTCCCCACAGAATCCCCGATAATAGGTTTCGGTGGATTCTCTTATGCTTGTATCACACTGTCGTAAAAACGAACCAGAAAAGAAGCAGAGCGCAAAAAAGAAAGAACTTGTAATAGTGTAGTCGCAAACGAGCAAGCACCCACATGAAATAGATGTCCGCAATAAGTTAGAAAGTTCCTGATGCGTTACATGCCTTCAATGTGCAGGGAAGAAGTACAGAAAAAGGATAAGTCTTCTTAATAAATACCCTCCCCGGTTAAATTCAAATAGAGAGGAGTAACAGGACTAGAATTAGTTCTCCAATATTCAATAAACTGTGTGTTACAGGCATTAAATTCGAGGCGGGTCGAATCGACTTTCCGGCAGGCGTTTAATTGAACATTCAATTCAGAAGGCAAACTTCAGGACTCGGAACCGAATCCCGCCTCGAGACGTACACTCGCCAAAAGTACGGATATGGGCAGAGGCATTGAACTAAATGAGCGTATTCAATAGCATCGCGCACGAATTTCCTTTTACTCTTCGTAATTTCATTATAATTTGTTAGCTAATAATTAAATTTGGATGAAACTGAAATTTTGTGACATGCTAATATTTATATCCGTTAAACGGTCAACTTAGCAAACAGCAAAAAATCTTGGTTCTCTTTGGGAAGATTATTATCGAAATACCATACAATTTAAATAGTTTTACCTAATTAAATTAATGGAATTTTATTAAATTTACACAAAAATAATAAATCTATCTCAATTCCAATTTTAGATTTTTATTATAAAAACTTAAATCGAAAAAGTTTCCCAGTCAAAATTTGGAGAACGAGAAAAATTAAGGCCAAAAAATATACATTTCAAATAAAACTCTAACTGAAATAAAGTCATAACATTTGGCGAATAAATTTTACGCGGCCGTTGTAATGGATCGACGGAGTACATAAGGAGAATCTCAAACAAGACCTAACCACGATCGCAGAACTCTGACCGAGGTGGCAATAATACTAAAGTAACTTTGAAACAATCCTTCGATGTCAAAAAGTCGAGATCGACGTGCAGAATTCGTTAGTTGTTGAACTTGATACTCTTAAAGCAGCAATTTCTGATATTTTTGTTTTTGTCTAATTCTATTTACATTCAGTATGTTTCTCAGATATATATTTTTTCGTGACCAATATTATCCATTTGGTTGGTGTCTACCATTTATCTGTTCTGAAGAATAGTCCGAATGATTAACTTAACGTTACACAATATCGAATACCAGTATCTCTATAGTACAGAAATACAGCAGCATTATTTATAAGTAAAATATCAGCACAATTACTACAAACTTCTCATAAATTGTTACAAATACGTCGGTTCAAAATGATAACGGGATAGTGTAACTAAATATGATGCGCTGTTAAAGTGTATGTATCTTGAATTTCCTTGTACCATAAAACATTGTTTACCACAGCGCGTCTAAGCCACGAATCTGATTTACATAGGAAACTGAGCTGAAACATCGCTTTGGCGCACACGACGACGGCATTTATTCACACACATACAGACATCGACACAAAGTTCTTTCACGTTCTTCATAACACGACGAGGATATTTTACTTGATACGAGTATATTTTTAAATACAAAAACTTCGCAAGTAAATGTACACGTTTTAAGAAATGACTAAATTATTTAACGTTCAAAAATATGAACAATTGCTTTAAATGAAAACTCTTTTTAAATTAAAATGAGCTTCAATATAATTTAAACCATTTCTGCTCATTTTTTTTATATTTCACGTAACAAAAGTTTTAATAAAACCGACATCGTAAAATGTATATTTCATCGTGAAGCTACAAGTTAAGAAATTTAGAAAGCGATAAAAACAAAGGAGGCCGGAATTACTCTTTAGCTCCTCAAACTCGTTGTGTTTTCGCGTAATGGGGGTAGTTTATCGCCTTCGTGCGGCCAGCGGCCAGCAGCGAGCGGCAAGCCGGTAGCGCCGGAATGAAGAATTAAGATCGGTCGGCACGGAACGGCCTTCGAGGATTTCTTCTACGTTATTGGTGGTCGCTTTGTCGCGTAGTCGCAAAGGAAATGGGCTCTAAGTGACGCCATATTCTCTACATTGTTAGAATTCCGCGTCTCATTAATTTCCAGGCGCCTCTTGGACTAGTAAAAACTAATTTATGTACGGGCGTCATGTAGTGAAGGCTATCCGCTCAAACGATACAAGACTGCTGTCTTTTGTGGGAGTAATAAAAGTATAAAATAGGAAATGAAATACATTTTAGTCAAAAGATATTAAGTCTCCGTTATTAAGATGGCAAAAAAAAGACATAACTATAACAAAAAGTCGATCAGTGGTGGCTCTACGTAGACAGATGTGAAGAGCAACCCGAGCTCTCCACGGGCCACTCGATTTAAAAAAATCTTAATACAGTGGCGACCCTGTCACCGGTTTAAATATGGCCAGTTAATAAAACCCAAGGAAGCTCGTAGTATCCACGGGCGGTCTGCGACGAGGGACTCCGAGGGGTTGCGAGGGGCGGGGAAGGATGGGAAGCATTAATAGTTAATGCGCAGTAATGGAGCGCGCACACCACCGCCGCGCCGGCCCACTAATACCCAGAAATACTCCGGCGCTATGGCGTCGGACGGTTTTGTGCGGTAATAACTAGACTATCACTTTAAATATTGCATACAATATTAGAGTGATTATGCAGTTCATATATTGCTATAGAATATTGTAACAATCAACATCAGAAACATAAGACAAATAATTGACAACCCATAGTAGGAACCGTATCATAGTAACAAGAACTAATGAAAAGATATGCACGTCTAATCAATCAATCTTAGTTTGTTCATCTCTCGTTATCAAGTCACATACTTAGTAGACAATAAACTGCCATAAATTAATAATCCTAATCAAATAAGAAGCTCGTAGACAACATTAATTATTAGTAAAAGCTCGTACAAAGGCTTTATTATTACATCCCTTAAACCGTTAAGATCACACTTTGAGGTCTAACCACACAGTCACCCCACAAACTAGCAGAGTAACATATATTAACCACATTAAGCATTAAGTGACAATCGTACGCGGTATACAAGGCTCGTATCGTAAGAGCTTTCCCTCGACGCTTCCATCCCCTTAACACGTGTTTAAAGAACCGTGTATAGAGCCATTACTGCCTTGTTTACGTCACGTCTTTGTTTTAACTTGTTCGAACTCGATACTGTTTTATCTACGGTAAAAGCTTCTTTTATCAAATATATGTTAAGTGTTAAACAATGTATCATTCAAGTTGTATTATTTTTGGTTATACCTGCTTGTTTATCTATTTTTACCAGCAATTGTCTAAGAAAAACATTGATAGAAAGTACAGTCTAATCAAAAACATTGAAATACTGGCCTGGGACCGCTTCAATCGGTTTATCTATCAATTTGTATTGTACGCAATATGGCGAGGATTTTTATGTTTCTGGTCAGGATATAATCGGTGTATTATTATAAATGCTATCTTTGTCTTGCCACATCGAGTTGACACAATTAATAATAGAGTAGAAAAGGATAAATATATGTAAGAAATTCATATAATAATATCAGATATGTTAATAAAAACATGTTATATAGGACAATCTGTGACTGTGATTAAATATGCAACTTATTCATCTTATTCATTTCTCTTAGCGTAGAAAATTAATTTGCATCCAGTCCCGTCAAAATTTTAAAGGACCTATTAAAATTCAGAGAGGAGCAATTAAAATAATGATCTTCGCTCTATAAATAAGCTTTTAGATAGAAATCGCAAAAAAGACAAAAATGTCCACAAATTCCAAAGTCAATATTGGGTACCTACTCAATAAATTCCTCATAATCGATTCGTAGTATGATTCTTATCTCTTTTTCTCTGTAAGGTCATAGCTAAACGTAAGTTATACTGATTATTAATTCTGAGTAATTTTTCCTTCGATGTCTCTTCGTCATCACTTACAAAACAACTCTCATAAACATAGGGTAACTCAAAACTATAAGTTCTAAGTCTAAAATACTTCTATCACTTATGAAACTAATCTAATTTTGCATTAATATATCCCACATTCGCTAGATAAGTTCGCATTGTAACTTATTAGGAGATTGAATAGCTGAATTATTAGCGGAAGGGTCATACATAATAGATTGACTTCGTTAGTCTTCCCGTAAGTTGGTAACTTAGTCTGAATGCCTTGTTATCAGTTACCGAGCATGAGAAAACGTTGTACAATATTAATGAAGCTCGTATAAACGTTACCTACATGTAAAATATTTTTTCCCCCTTACAGCTTCACTCAAACAGTAACCAATGAACGATTATAAAACCTTTAAGCAAGTCGTTGTCTATGTTAAACATGCTTAACTTTGTTTGGTATTCAAATTCATTAGGTATATAAATATCCGTTAAAGTACACTAACTGTAGATTTTTACTGTCTGTAAATTTACAACTACTACTTTAATAAAAAATATATATGTTTTTATAAAATACCCACATTAATAGATTGTTGCAAACAACAGAAAACTTGCGTATTACTACACAATATAACAATAAAAGAGATATTGAGTGAATACTTTTCCAATTCAAGCACCCACGATAGCTTCCTTCTCGAAAGTCCAAGTAATTTCTTCAACTCACTCTATATTACCTTCGTAACTCGCACATCAATCTAATGACACAGTACGGCGTGTTATTAGTGGTTTGTCTGCTACAAACTTTCGCCCGCCGACCGTCGACTGCCGCAATTCGTTTCTCGTCTATTCATCGCATTGATTTTACTTCTAAGTTCGCAATGATGCGGCCACGAAATCAGTTGTATTGTGTTAAGACTTCTGATACTCGTAATATATTTCGAGGAGACAAACCACTAAACCGAACAAAATTAATAGTTGTTGCAATGATTTACAGCAATGTATTTTAAAATTTTGACTTGCAATTTTGAAGGCTTCAAGAAAACATCACACATAACAAGTAACTAAAAACGCATAAGAATGTGGCAGCATAAATTTCCATAATAAAGTACGAATGCCATCCGTTTCTTAGAACCAAGCCATTTCATTATACAAAATAAAAATGCGGACACAGTACTTAAAATTAACTTGAATAACACTTTTCCATTCGTTTAAACGCTTTTTTCAACGCCCTCTTTAGAGGTAGGGAGAGTGCTGGCACTAACTCAATTACCGGCATCCGGCTTCATGAGGACCAATTCACGGACTCCGAGATTTTTCACTTTTCGTACACAAAAGC
>LD688936.1:2654720-2669199 GCA_003118335.3 Papilio memnon
TTCACGCCTGTCTTCTGTGTGGTCGTGGTGGTAATGGTCGTCCTTTAGGAGAAATAATGATAAACACATGTCAATAAAAATACATTCCCTATGAAATGTACTCGACTTCAAAAATACGTAAAAGAAAATATGTATAAATACAGATAAGAATGGAAAAATATGATCACAATAGGAAAAGGTATTTGAAGGTGCAACCTGCGAAACCTTTAATAAATCTCCTATTCAAAAAATGTTTGTCGAACCTTTGGCACTGATCGGAGATATGTGCCCACATAAAGAAACTGCTACGGGAGGAAAAAAGATAAACAAATGATTATATATAGAAAATTCTCAAAGAATAACTGGGTCATACGAAAATGTACATGACTTTGTGACATAATAATTACAGGCTTTTGTTACAATCACAACATTGGTAAATATTGTAATCAAAGCCAGCCAGTAGTTATCGTAATGCATAATTCCACCATCCTGGAGAGTAACAACACCACAGTTAAAACATACGAAACATCCTTGACTGGAAAACATTTGGACCATAACAAATCACCACAAGCCACAATTACTGCTGGTTATAACACTGTCATAAATATTCAGCAGTCGCAAAGTTTGCAAAGAGTGCAAGATGCAACAATACTATACTCGATGTGCTTTTAAAGGCATTATAACAGATGAGATAAGTATAATACATAGATGATAGGTTAACAATGGGAAAATCACGGCTTACCAGAGCGTCATTATATAAATTGAACTAGAAATGTTAAAATGTTTACATAAAAAAGGAACTTTTCATTTTACTCACGGATCTACTGAATATTCAGAATGTTATGTTGTTTCAACCTTTTTATAACTTTTATTTACAATTCCGCAACTGTGGGCGGTATATGAAAAATCATCCAGTATCTCAGCAAAACAAAAGGCAAACCTTGACTTCTTTATACAAGGTTACGAAGAGCAATTTTCCCGCTGGCTTCCTTTACCAACTCCGTTCCGCCCTAAACCGTTGGCAGTCTTTCATAAAGCGCTCTAAACGTTTCGCGGTAAGTTATTTTTCATTTCTTATTCAGAGTTTGTTTTCACAAAGTATTCCTTAAGTTTTCAAGATAACGAAATAAAGGCATGAAGGTTGGTCCTTCGAGCACACCTTTTTCCGCTTTTGGTACTAACAAAGTTCTCTTTTACATAAACAACCGTAGAGAAGCATTAACGCCGTGTGCAAACAAAGATGGATGCATCCGCGTAACGTACACGGCAACACACACGCTCATAAATTAGCAAATACCAGCGCTTTTGCTTCGGACGGGCATTCCACGGGCAAAGTTAAGCTACACGGGAGGAAGAAGCATATTATAACGAAATTATATGGACCGAAATTAAATGGCGTTTTATAATTTGTTTTTATTGCTGGCATACAAGAAAATCTAGCATTAAATATAAATTGTTTTATCAATATATGTATGTAATTTTATATTCCCTACAATGATTTAAAATAATTAAAACGCAAATCTTATCATTTAATTTATTACGGATTAGCCCGTTATTAATCCCTATACAAACTAACAGTCTACGAGAAGAAAGGAGACACCAACCTCATCTGGCTAAAGTCCTAAAGGTCTCGGCTCTGTAAATTAAGGGCCTATCGGGAACTCATATATTGCGTCCCAATTGAATTTTCATTTGACAACAAACGGCCCGCCCTTTGTTCTTCAGAGTCTACGTTAAAGCGAATTTGAGACTGCGAAATTGGTATTTGCAACAATGATCTAGTTTTATTGAATGGTTATTTCCAAGATATTCTAACACTTCTGAAATTTAAATTTGTTTTCTTTTTTAATTACAAATGTATTATCTAAATATAATCTAATAAAATGATTAGTTCATGATTTGAGTGCTTTGTTTTTATTTGTATGTACCATAAACCATTCATCTTATATTAAATAGAATTCCAGTCCAGACGTCTGGGTATTTTTTAATAAAAACAATAGTGCGAAACTCCGCAGCGTATATGAAAAATTTCATAACTCACGACTGCTTGCGAGGACGACTGTCAACTCACTTATTCCACGTTGTAATTCCAACTCGTATTTCCTCGTTCAACAATAACAAGGTCAAAATCTATTCTTTCTAGTTTGTTCTTTCCCCATTCTTTTGCGTATAAAGTTTGAAGGATCAAATAAATGATAATTGAGTATTCCAATGGACAAACGAGCATTCATTGGATCCCCGTATGTGCAGAATGTACGTAATTAAATCTATTAAATGGTAAAGAGGAAAACAATTGCTTCTATTGCATTGAACGAAACAGTTAGTAATTTGTTCCTTAATATATGTTGATTACTACGAGCGATAAAAAGAGATAGTTAGAACTATATTTATCTATTGTTTCTGATCGTATTTTAATAAATAAACTTTATATTACAGTCCGTTTCATGCAATCACCATAATTGTAAAGGAAATCCAAAGAAATTAAATACACACAAAGACTCAAATCAAAAGAAAAGAGATTAAATTGTAAATGCGGAACATTTTTTGTAAGCAGTGTGCTGTTGAATGCTGATGGGAAACTTTTCAGGAATCTGTGCGTATTCAAAGGATGCTAATCAACGTGGAGTCGAAGGGTTTTCAAAGCCCCCTGTTATGCGTAATAAAAGGCACGTTTGTAACCATCGCGAGATTGCTCTATATTAAAAATGTTGAAGGAATTTACTTAACTCTTAAAGCCAATATAAGCACCGAATCGGCTTTTTTAAATACGTAGAGACTAAATATAATAACACTCTCACATGCAACACACATAGGCGCAAATTGAAGACATTTTGCGCCACAAATCACCGATGGCGCAATTACTGCGTGCCGCGGCGCTATCATAAATACTCTGTCGGTTATTAGGTGCATAGTTGCAAAGAGTGCAGCGCCTTCGCTGCGACTGTTATTAAAACTCGCTATTTCTGTTGAAATATTCTCCGAACTTTGCCATTACACCGGCCAACTTTTGAGAGCCATTACTTTGTTCAAGTATGACAACCAATATCTTCAAATTTTATGTGACAAATTGGAAAATATCTATGTTTCATTCTTGTGGCTTATTTACTTTTCTTCGCACTTTTATTAGTATCAAATTGTTTTCGAACTTTATATTATGACTACAAGAAATCTTTAAGATCTGGTTATAATTCATATAAATGTAATAATCAATTACCGCTACCATCTATTTTTAAAAAAAAGTTAACTTTTATGTGAAAAATTAAAAAGCGGATTCACTGATATAAGACAAAACCAAATTCAGAAAAATATTTATCAACTCTAAACATTAATTCCCTTCTACCACAAAGCTATTAAGCTAAAAATGTATGAATGAATATGTATATAAATAGCGCAACAGTTAAGTAACCTTTAGAAGAACCTAGTTTGAAAAATTACGGTAAAAGCAGAAAGAGTGTTGGGTTCATACATTGTTATATTTTGCGAACAAACTTGACGAACTCCGGAAAACGGCGCATGAATAAGGGAATACTTTGCCACCTTACACTCTTGTAAGGAAAAGTGAAAATTATTAATTCAGAAGAAAAGTAATACAAGAACAAAAAACTAATATTAAGTGTTATTGAATTTACTTAGACATGAAATGTGTGGATTGCGAGAAAGACAACATAGACAAGAAAAGAGATGACGACAGATTGCTTATACTTACTGTTTCCATTGTACCTAATCATAAATAAAATGATATAGGCAAGTAATATTGAGTGTTAGATACTCATATTTATAACCGCATATATATTAAATACAAAACAATTCCCAAACAGGTTTATTGTGTGTCCAACATCGTAGAGGAGACGTGACCGACCTAAACTTCAAGTTTTGATTGCTTGGTAAACATAACTAGCGTCTTATACATTTCACACCTCGATAAATGTTCGATTTATGTTGACAACATTCAAAGAAATATGAAATAAGTAGTTTTATAAGAACAAGGTAATAATCCAATTGAAATAAAATTTACGATTGATGAACCACACAGAATCTTAAACACAAATTTTCGACTCGTTACCAAAAAGAAATCATTCTAAGTAACCATTTAGATTGTATTCTATAATAGAAAACCTTATAGTTGCCTGAAACATGTCTTAGGAAATAAAATATAAGTATACAAAAATTATAATAATAAAATTTAAAAGAAAAAAAAGAACAATATATCTTTGGCTAGGATACCTTTTTAAATATTTTTAGGATATAATAAAGGCTTTACGACTTTTGAAATGAAAAGATCAAACAAATATAATTGTCGACGTTTCCGATTTATATCAACAATAAAGTCGTTTCAAATGTGTATTCCAGTGTTCTCTACTCAGTGTCGTTGGTGTAATAGAAGACATAAATCTAAGAGACAATTTAGTCGAGCTGGAGGAAGGCGGACGGGCGACCGCGTACTAACGTGGACATGTCTCACTGCTTTTATGTCTTGACATCGCTTTACGACGAATACAAATTTAATACGACCTACAACTCTCAGTTTCAGAACTGTAATAAACAATTAAACTTATAACTTTTCAGATGCATCAAAATCTTCGAGTAATTTCTAAATAGTGCAGTGACAAATGGTTCGTTACCTCTGAGACACAAACATTTTCTCACATCTAACTAGCACTATTAACAGCCAAGCATCATAAGATAGAATAGCATTTGTTTGGAAGATTAGGAATATATTATAGAAGACTACAAAACGAATCAAATCACACTTAAAAACCGTCAAGCAAAAAGTGCAAGATGTTTTGGTGCAATGGATAATACAGTAACATGAGTCGTAAGCTGATGCAATATATCGCGAGCACAACTGCGCGCAGTGACGCCCGCCTGAAATTACTCCGTTAACCGACACTGATATATTGTCTAGTTGCTGCACTTCAACGTCTAACTGCACTTTGCGACGTTGCAACAACTATACGTGCTTCTTTTGTTTTCTTCTTCCCAATCTTTGAGGATAAGTAATTACTCGTTTCGAGGACTGAATTTTAATAAAAAAACGTTAAAGTTTGTGGAAATTAATTACAAAATAATGTCGTCACTTCTTTCTTTTAACACTTAGTTGTAAATTGTGGAATACTCTGTCCTCAGCGGTATTTCCAAACAGTTACGACTTAGGGATCTTCAAGAAAAGAGCGTACTCCTCCCTTAAAGGCCGGCAGCGCATCTGCAGTTCCATTGGCGTTGCGGATGTTCATGGGCGTCGGATCAATTAAATTAGCGATCCGCTGCTCGTTTGCCCGGTTTTACTATAAAAAAAAAAATAAACGTTTTTCTTAAAGATGGAATCTACTTGAACCTGTCTTAAAACATTTCTTCTAGCAGAGAAATCTAGATTTAAATAGTAACTGTTTTAAACAACCTCGTTTATATTTTATATGAAAGAATTAAAATGATCTTAATTCAAGTCTCCATAACAAGGCTACTGAAACATTAATGATCCTCATTATGAGACGAGGCTTTAGTTGTAAACTCGACGTCTTAATTAGGACTTACGTAGTAACGTTTGCGATTTGCTTTTCGTCTCCACATGCCTATTGTCGACCCGAGTGATAGTTAAAACAAATGAAACAGCGCGGTTGTTGATATTTAACTTTCACATGACATGTACACGTTAAAATAAATTCAAACGAGGTCTTTATATTTAACTTTTATTTCTCATAAACTAATTTGTTTTATTTGTATTAGTAAATAGTTAAAAACACTGTCGCTGAAATAAAGTTTTTTTTTTATATTGTTTCTGATCGGTTTTATCTAAATATGAACATAAATAGTCAAACACAAATCAACGCTTAGTCGAGCCACTTAAGGGAATATAGGGAAAACTGTCAACACAATTTTAGGTGCTGTAAAACATAACGGGTAAACGAGTCCCAGACCCCTGTGTTGTAGGATGTGTTCAAGCAATTAGGGGGCTCCCAGGTGACGACTTCGTCGCAACTAGCCCCAATTATCTGCTTAGGCTTTTATATGTAACAAACAAACGTTCCGCCCTAACGAGTTAAATACACAAGTTGATTGCACCGAATTGGAAGTGCTCCATGTCTGAAAATGGGAAAAAATATTAAGAAATAATGAAAAGCTCTATAGTCCCAATTACTTTAATACTGTTAACAAATACAATGAAATAATCTGATGACATTTTGAACGAATTGCGAGAAAGTACAATTTGACTATTTCGCATTGTATCAAGTAATAGATTGGTTAGAGCGTTTGATCTTATTTAAGGACTATGTCCTTATTGGTGGAGCCACCTCTAGTTCTTCCTCTTTTAAATGCTGCCATTCTTTTCACTTCCTGATACGATACGACGCCGACTTTCTCTTTTACCTGTCGTATGTATGTATATAAGTCTTCTTCTATTTCTATTCCCTTCTATTATGGTTGTTATAAGGTCGTCGTGTCGCATCAGAAGAATTTTATTGGTATCGTAAACTTTACTTTAAAACATTAAAACTATTTCCTTGATATAGCTGTGCAAAAGTGTTTTCAAACATTGAGTATAGAAACTTCTCAAGAAATAATATTTTGTTCGAATTATGTTATGAAAAGTGAGTAGTTCTAAAAGAATATTGTTTTAGTAAAAATAGCGGACACTTCCATCGGCTTTACATCTACAAGTTTATGGGTTGTTCGGTAAGTGGCCCAGTAGGGACGCTCTAAACATCTACGGGTAAAGTTTTAACATCAACCCTTGCGAGATAGACGTCGGACAAAGTTATTACGGTCCTTGCGACCCTAGCAACTGGCATTTGATTTTTGTAATCAAATATCTTCATGGTACTCAATGTTTTTATTTTAGTTTATAAAAGCCATATAGTTTTGGGACTATCGCTTTGGGTACGGATGTATATTTAATATAAGTTGAAGAATATATAAAATGCTGCTTTCCTTTGCACCCCATCCCTCACTGCCATTCCCAATCTACCTCCTCGGTAATGATCTATTAATCAGCAGAAAAAGTTGAAGTACGTAGCCCACCTTGTAAGGAAAGTTTTACATATAAGATCTGAAAGCGCAGCTTTTGTTAGGAGTGAATGGTAAGGGGTAATATTGGCACCGAACATTGGCGAAACCAATTTATCAGTGACCTCTTATTCTACTTCTTTCGTTCGTTCTTTCGAATTAATCTACTTCGCATCAGTTTCCGGGGATATAAAACACTATTCAGTTCTATAATTCACTTGGTAGTTTGAGTGGTGTACAAAGCGTGACGGGAGTGAATACGAATCGCCTACTTAGATAATATATTAATCAGGTTTATCGCCGTATCCATATTGAGGGCGCGTGTGTTGCTGCCCATAATATTCCCGCACGTTAGGAGAATTAGCATAATGTGTACCGGACTATTGGCTAATGTTTATCACTCGATTGCATTGCCACGCGATGCGTGTTTACAATTTTATAGATTTTCCATCAATATTTTCTAATAAAAAGGAACTAATACAGAATATATTACAATTAAAAATGTATCTTATTAAAAAATAATTTAACAACATGTAATCGTAACAAATATTATTTGTGCACATAAAATATACAAAATAGGCAGTGTAACTTCCTAACCTTTTCGTGTCATCCAGAATGAAGCACGAAGACATTACTCTCACAAAACATTTACAAAGTGTTCAAATTACGATGACTTATGGTGTTATGTAAGCCACGGGGAGCGGTGACGCATTACCACATCTGCTAGGATCCTACGCCTCTATAATATTGCCCGACTGCATGATGTACGACCGGAAAGATGTGCGAAAAAATATAATTTTTTTACGCACCCAAAAGCGCTTTTAAAGGGTCATAAATTTCGCAGTGTCGAGACTCATGCAGGTAAATAAATTACATTAAAAAATATTTGCCCCGTATTTTCGTCGAGCTCATCCAAAACATTACGCGTACATTATTAATGTTAACTCGAATGGATTGTTCATTGAGTCTTTTATAACAAAAAAAGTTCTCACTATTTACTCGATTGGGGTAGACAAATAATAAGCCCACAATCGCACGGGCGCGTTTTTTACGCGCGATAAAAAAGACATATAATTCTAATAGAACAAATGCACTCACACATCAGCGCTTTTAAAGCCCGACACTTTTTTTTATGGCGCAATGCAATTGCAATTTGAAGCGTTCGTTTTTGAAGCAGGGCTAAAATTAAAGTCATTTAATTTGACAAATACAAGACTTCCAAAATAAGAAAGTCATCCTCCAGACTAAGTGACCGATTGCCGGGTTGTATTGTATAAAAAGAGCTCGCTCCAGACCCAAGATTACAATTGTATTCATTGTTGTCTATTCAACGCTTTCATAGCTTTTTGTTCTAACAAATAAATATGGGACAAGGACGGAATGTTATAACAACGTATTGTATTAAATACTACGATGACAATATAACATTTAAACCAAATGACGACAGACCTTGACCACATTAATCGCAGATGTCACAAAAGTCTTTATAAACATAAGAAAAACAAAAAAGAAAGCAATGTATGACAAATATTTAAGAAGAATAAGCATAAACGTTTTAAAGATAACATTGTAGAAATAGCCAAGAATATTGTTTACTGAAAACAAATCGTCAATTCGGGCAGAAAGAAATCAATGAACGTCAAAAGAGTGAGCTCACGAGAGCGGACATTGCGCTATCAACGTGGGAGATAACAGATGTTATTGACAACTTGACTGTACCTCAATCTATCACTATTTACAACCACCATTTGTCTACCGAGCCACGTTCCGAGCTTACGAACCGACAATAACTTCATTGCAAACCGAAATGTTAATAATCGAAGAGAGATATTTCAATGTATATTAAATATTCTTTGTGCTATTAAAATAAGATATTTAAATTCTGATTTCAATAATATAAAGTTTGTTTAGATTTCAAAAAGCCCTAGTCATGTTGGTCAGTAACCAAGTATACCGATCTTATGCATAGTGTTGTAATATTTTATACTCGAACTGCAATAATAAAAAAAAAATTGCCATTAAAAGATGCAATGTAATAAAGAGATATGATTAGGATATTAAATATAATACGTAGTAAGAAACCAGTTATTTTTTATATTAAAGCATATTTTAATTTCTCTAGAATACGAAAGTATGATAAACTTATACACCGAAGGTAAGTCTGGAATCGTCCCCTGACGGTAGTAATTTAAAACAGTTTCAGTTAAGTTGCTAAAGAATTTGCATCGTCTTTCTTAAGAGAGATGACTAGAATTTAAAGAGAATGTTAAAAGGTAGAACAGCTAATTTAATTACCAGTGCATCTTGTTTGTATCATTATTAACATACTTTAAAATATTATATGAATTGAATTTTATGAAAAACTTCGTTAGCGCAAATTTTGACCACTCGTTACGCCATTTCGAGAGCGCGGAATTAAAAAAAGGATCCTATAATATGCTTATCCATGTCACCTACCCTCTCATAAGATACAGTTTCGTTAGGACACGTAACAACTTTATAAATAACAATGGTTAGGCTGAACCGTTGAACAGTTGAACTGAGTGAGTACAATCGTACCAAGGCCGAGTTAATTCAAGCTTTGTTCAGTCAACACTTAGCGATTCAGACGAGAAACTTAGTTTGACGCTTTCCTTCCTCTATACAAACCTTCGAGCAAATGTTAATATAACCATTATAAGATGAATACTCAAGTAAAGCATATGAATGTAGTTGCGGCTTTG
This sequence comes from Papilio memnon, assembly GCA_003118335.3. Classification (NCBI taxonomy): domain Eukaryota; kingdom Metazoa; phylum Arthropoda; class Insecta; order Lepidoptera; family Papilionidae; genus Papilio; species Papilio memnon. The sequence continues at coordinate 2,664,425 of LD688936.1, forward strand.
AAACAAGGTGGTAAAGTTCAATATTAATTATTATTCACAATATAAGAAAACAAATTACACGTATCAGAATACAATACCAACTGTGGATGTTAATACATTATTTGTTAATGTAATATTGTCTACATAAATATTATCGACTTCTATAACTTAAATTAAGTTTTCATTTAACCCGACTTTTGTTCTAAAAAATCACCAGAAATATTTTCTTTGTAACTTTTTCATATCGAACAACTTTACCAAAAAATATCGGCAAACTTAACTTGAAGTTTCCTTTGTTTTAGCACAATGTGCTTAAACGAAGAACAAAATTGTGAAGTATTTTAGTTTGTTTTAGAATAAGCCTCGGAACCATCCCCGAGACCGAGATAACAAAAACATGATTAACATTCCACCCCCGGCCACTAACAACAAAATTTTATAACATCTTCAGGTCTATGATTGTAATACTAATGAAGCCAAAATTGTTAAGAGTGTATAATTTAAAATGAAGAATAAAACTATATAAAAACCATTATTTTACTTAAACTATTAAAGAAAGTATTGATTGTAACTCGTTGTCAGTGGCAATGTTTTTATTCAATACGGACGTAAATACTTCCAAGAAGTTATTTGTGTAGTAATTACTAAAGCATAGCTTATATCGAATGCATATAAAAGGTTATATCTAAACATAATATCGATATTAAACAAACAATAATAATAATACCGTAGGTCATAGCTATTTTGATGAAATAAAAACACGTAATTCGAGATTATTCTTACATCAAATTAATTGCATTTGAGTTAACTACAGAAGTTAATGTGTCTCTTTGAGTTCGTTATTTGTTATTTCTTATGTAAAAGTTAACAAGTAAAAGATACTGTTCAATGTGGTTCTGAAAAGCTGGGCAGATAAACTGGAGTTTATAATGGCGCGGATAAGGAGTTCAACACCCAATAATAATAAAGAAACACAAACAGCCAAGTGAGCGGTTGTAAGAGTACCGTGGCTCTGAGCCAAGCGTGAGATATTTAAATTTAGAACTCTTTTACTTAACCAGTCTTCTCGAAAACATTAATATGAAGACAGAATGTGTTTCGTACAAAACCACCGAAAATACAGAAAATAGTACCCTAACAATTAGTCAAATCAATTATGTAATTTATAAATTGAAAATATCCATGTCTATAAATTATTCGTTACTCTATGATGATTTTAAAAATAATCCAGAGACAAAAAACGGCGCTATTGCAAAAACCGAAATATACTTAAAATATGAATGTATGTATAATTTTTCGCATAAAGTTTGTTCTACATAATTGTTTGCATGGGATAATTTAGTAAGGGAGGAAAATTAAAGTCAACATTTGCAAAAAGTAGGACATTATCAAGATGCAATGAGAATTTATGTGGATTACGATACGTTACAAACTGTAAAAAAACACCTCATAAAAATGATAATAGAAAAATGTATTGAATAACTAATCTGTTGATTTCATACTGTGACAAAATGTTATTTCATTTGGCCCTTATTTCTTTTATTGTAGCTATTATCGATATTAAGTAGGGCAGGGAGTGGTACAGCTCGAATTAAATATTTAATAGCATTTTCCCCGAAACGCTCACTTATCGTAAAAATAAAACGATCGATTAATAACTTTTAATTAGCCTAATTCAAAGATATGTGTGAAGTTAACCAACCCGCAGTGGGCCAGCGTGGTTGTCTATGGCCTAGTCATCCTAACTTAGGGTAGGCTCCGAGCTCCTCGGTGGAGACGTATAGTGAGCTGGTGATGCTGAATCAGCCTAAATATTATTATATCAATCTATCCATACTTTGTTCGATCTTTCTATCCTTTAACTACAATCCTATTACTATCTTGTTAATGTGATCAGCTCTCCTAGCCCATATTTATAATTAAGTGATTAAAATAATTTGAATCGCGTATGGTACCGCGGCGTCAGAATCTCGTCACAATGGTGAGGGGTATCAATAGCACGTACAGAAACAGTGAAACAATTTTATTTATTCAGAAGCTTCGCGGTTCGCTTCACATTTCTCCTCATTGAATTTCGTATTCATGACGCAGTGTGATGAAATATGGCGATCCGCGTGGAAACAACTTTTAACAGGCAAACGTCTGTTGCATTTTTTGTATAGTATCTGTTATTCCATCATAATAATAAATATGCTACTATTCAAGCAAACTTAGATGTTATATTCGGAACATAAGAAACAACTGCTACTATCATGTACCTGATTAAAATCGAATTTTAATGTGTTATTTTATACTAACTATTTCCCGCGTATCCGTCCGCGGAATTCAAAAACTTAATCAGTGTTCTTCCAGACTATTTTCTGTATCTATACCAAATTTCATCGAGACCTATTGAATCGTTTAGGAGATACCTTCTAAACATCCATCCATCCATCTAAACTTTCGCACTTATAATATTTAATAGTTAGATTGAATTATACAAGGCAGAATTTCTTACACAAAATTATTGCCTTGCTAAAAAGTAATACGTTGTGTGTACATTAAAATACTTTCGCTTCTTTCATTTTATGTGAATAATATCCACAATTAAAGATAAAGTAATCGAGTTAAGTAATAAGATGAGCTAAAAAGTTTCCATTAAGAATATGATATCAAAATCGCTGTAATATTTCACAAGCCCCCAAAACAAAGCTCTCGAGTTATCATTTTCAAGAAACAAAAAAAAGGACTAAGCATATAAAACCGGAGGATTGAGTTGAGGTCATTACCGCGTGTTTTCACTGCCGAAAACATCCATACTACTTGTTCTCCCTGTAAAACCATAAACAAAACCCTTTTTTCAAGTAAATCGATAGTCAAAGTCCACGGTTATTTTTTAATTTAGTTTAGTTAGTAAATGTATAATTTTACTGCCGTGGGAAAGTCCGGTACACACCTTTAACTGCACAACTTTACTGTACTGTTAAAACTATGCGTTTGTAGACAAAATCAGTAAAACTGTACAGTTAAATTGGTGCCTACACACGCACATATTTTTAATTCCGTGCGGTCGGAGTCGCGGACAAAAGTTTGTAATAAATAATTCTTACTGTGTAGTTAATGGTATATTATTACAAATGAAGCTATAAATTTACAGAGTCTGATTGACGGTATGTCATTATACACGTAATTACATTACCTCCCACGCCTCAGTTTGCCACAAGTAGGTACACACGAACACTTGTAACTCAAAGTTAACGAATAATTGTTTTAGTCTTAAACTTTCTCTCGTGTTCATTTACACTTCAGAACATTATGTTTTAATATTCCATAGCAAAGTTTTGCTATAAAAATTTGTTTCAACTTAGACAAATATTACAAAGGCTTCAACAATTGAAGTCACTTCTGAATCAATCTTGAAATGTGGACAAAATGAAAAGTAGGTTTTTTATATTTTATAGTATAAACTTTTAGCAACGTCTCTTTTCTATTAAAATATTTAAATCTCATATAAATACGCATCTAGTCATAATTGTTAAATTGTATATCAAAACTTTATTATAGTGCTAATGCATCAGAATATTGGGCAATTGTTCGTGTGCTCGCACATTGCATTGTTATATATCGCAATAGTTGAACTTTCAACGAACAAGCTCGAACCAGAATAGATTTATTGTTCCAAAGTTTATATACAGTTGCATAGAGAATAACCGTCTTTAAATTTTATAGGCTATTACACCATTATGTACACATCACTGATATTTAAAATAATTTCTTTGGGAGATAATAGCGAAATAAAAATGGCTCCAAAAAGATTTAGTATAACATCGCGTGGCTTTCAACGAAATTGCAGTGGTGGTCCAGTGCAAACTCAGTTTCCTAAATTAAAAGTAAGCACAGCCGCAGACAGTCGCCGCCCGTCGCCCTGTGCCCGCCGCGCCGCCTGGCAAGCGACCGTCCGTAATAAACCTCGAATCGCTATAAATTTCGACAATCAACGATTCCATCGACAAATTCGGCCGTTACCTAACAAATTGTTACTGAATGTACTTATTGTCGTTGTTTATTTTGTACCTATTTGTAAACGTTTTACAAGAGGTTGTTTTTCCCTTTTACACAAAAAAAATAGAAAACATAACAAAAAAAGCTGTCGTAAAATGTATATATGCTGGTTGCTGGTTTTAAAAGAGAAACATTGTTAAATGTTGGATAAAGTTGGTTTGGTATCAAAATGGTCTCAAGAAGTGTTTATTCCTGAAGAATTCGTCTATTTTGTAGTAAATGTTTCGTTATATTCAACGATGTCTGTATCTGGGATTAAGAATAATCCCAAAGGCTTTTACGTGAGTCTTGACGGTGTTAATTATCGAGGGTTACGGTCTGGAAGGCGCAGACTCCATTACGGCTTAAGGAGTAACACGCTAAGATAACAACTTGATCGTGATACGAATCAATTTAGTTAGTATACCCACTTTGTATTTGTATAATCGACTACTGTATTTTTCTGCATATTTATTTTTAAATACTTTGTGTAAATTCCACCTGAAAGGATAATTATCTATTATAATAAGTTGATTAAAAATGCTATTAATTTGCAAAACACCATGCAGTTATAATGTCTTTGCCGTATCATTAAACATTTGGTTTAGTCGTCATATGGTTAAAGTCTTTACGTACAACACTATTGTTGCATTTGCTTTGCAGTTACATAATAATACAAATGAATGCACTTGCTCATCATAACGTAGACTTATAAAATCATGTGCCACAAAATTGCAATGGACAGATGCAGCTTGCGTATTCCAGAAGCACGAGAA
>LD688936.1:2669240-2682267 GCA_003118335.3 Papilio memnon
GGTACAACGTCATAGCGAAACCAATTTACCACAAGAGAAAAGGTTTTCAAAGAAATAGAGTTGACTAGTCAATTTGGAGCGGGACCGACGATCAAGACTTTATTCGGTTTCACTTTGAGGCAATTCGTCACTCTAGTTAAGTTATAACTTAGGTATACCTAACATAAATCAATCAACAATCGAGTAATATTTTAATGATCATAATCGTTACTTTCAATCATCGCCTTATATTGGCGATCGTGCTCGTGGTGATCCACCAGAGCCGTTGGTGGCTGGCAAACCAAAACCGCCACGCCTGCCTCGTAAAGCCAACAATAAATCAGTTATCACTTTTATTACTGTAATAAAGCCATAATTCTGTTTACGCGGTATCGTAACTGCCTACTGGCCCGCCCCGAAATCAAGCCAATTTCGGTATCTGTTACCTGTAAATTATATTAACCGGAGTTAATGTTTTTATATCTATTTATCCTATTTACTCTGGATACAAAATACATGATAATGATAATGTTAGAAATTATACGACAAATTAATATGCAGTTGAAAGCACCGTACTCACTTCGTACAAAAACAAGGTAAAATGCCATCGGCCATTCTCTTCTTATTTGTTCCTGAAGAAAAATTAAACAAAAAACATTTATTATTTTTGTCCGTATTCCTTGTGCATTTACAGTCAAAACAACTGCGTACAAACCCTTTTAAAATAATCTTCCTATGTCTATCAAAACATCTATAACCTTTCAAGGGAATATTATTCAGATTTTTTATAAAATAAAGAAACATTATGATAAGGAAAATATGAGTGAAAATAACATTCACTTGGCTAAGCTCAAACACATAATCGAAGTAGAGTTAGCACGTCCCCGTTAAGTGAAAGTCCCTTTCATCCGGGTCGCTCCCGCGGGCTATTTGTCCCTTTCAGATAAGTCGCGATAGCCCGCCATACCCCGCCATAGTCGCTCGTTGTCGCTTCGACACATCTTTGTGAAAACTCGAAAGACATTCCATTAAAATATTCATATTAAATATTGCTGCATTTTCGTAAATTTGATTTGATTATATCCAGAAGATAAGTGATGTAACAATAATTTTTTTTCGCTAGAGGTTTAAAAACACATACTAGAAATGATGATACTATTTTAAGTTATAAGAGTCCTTGAGGTACCTATGTTATTTACCAAAATTTTCAACAAAAAGCATAAAAACATCGTCAGTCTACATAACATAACATTTTCGGGCATGCTGTGCATACAATAAATTTTCAGCCAGCTATAAAATCGAAACGTTTTAACAGAAACTTCGTCGAATTCATTTCACATTCGACTGAGCCAGTCTGCGTATTTATTTTATCAACGAACCAATACGTATATTTTACAATTCACAAATTATTTCATTAATTATTAACTATCTAGCAATGAAATATAAACGTTCATTTGTTCAAATAACAAAGGTTCTTTATTCATATTTCTAGGAAATTCTATGCATGATTTTGATGTTTTCATATTATGAAATAACAAGAATTACTGGTATAAATCAAATACAAATTCAACAGGAGCTGATAATTGCCGTATAAATCTCAACACAAAACTTCAAAGTCGACACGCTCTCATTAAACTTTTAACACAACTTAGGACAAACTGTTCACGTTTCAAATTAAGATTTAACAGTTCATTAGCTGATAAATCTCAACGCTTACGGAGCGAACGACGGAAGTGTTATTGTTGTCGACTGTACTCTGGATTCATAACAAGGAAAGTACATTACAAATATTCCAAGAAATTAACGAGCGACGACCAATACGTCCTTGACGTCGTATTCTACGTAATTGTGTAAGCAATTTTTGTAAGGGATGATTATTTCTTTTACTCGTATATTTTATACGAACCGAATAAAAAGGAAATTTTTCTACAAAATTTTACCGAGCAAAACAATTTAGTTTTAAGCTAGATATGGAGAATTAAAAAGAGTAATAGTAATGTTGGGGTTTTCTTCACCTTTTTAGTTATGTTTATTATATCTGTACATATGTATTAACTAAAGATCATCAAAACTATTATCATGAGGAATAGATTGTTACACACTATTATGTGTAAAGACCTTTAATCTAAAAAAAAACCTAATGATCGGACCGGCAGTGGCCAATAATCTATTTGAAGAGATGCATAGTTCGGCAACTAGACCAGTCAATCAATTTAGGTCATAGGGACGCGTGTGGTTACGAGGCACTTAACGCCAATGACATCGATAGAGCAGCCGCTATTTGACGCTTCGGTTATAACCATGATGTAGTGTCGGCTGCGACTGCCAATCTGGCGAACGTTATTACGGATTAATTGCTGACTTATACGAAAAGCATGTCAAACTGCAATAATGCCTTGCCTTTTGGGGAAATATGTGACAAACGACATTGCAAATGTGTTTTAATTAATATGTGCAGTGCTTCTACGATTTTTAAGTGTTAAACTGAACTTAGGAGAGACGATAGCACTTCCCGTGGCAATTGTGCAATTTTTCTTTCTTGCGTTCATATTTTTTACGTTTCCACTTAGTGAAAGTCAATGAAACTTAAATTCGTTTTAAGATTAATGTCATGTTTAAAAACCAGACACGTAAATTCAATCACAAAACACTTAGGTATCGCCAACATTCTCTACGACAGAACAATAAAAGTGTAAGAGACTTGTTAAATCTAAATAAAAAGCACCAATCGTCATTTTAATTTCGTCGTAATCTGGGTACAAAGGGAAAGTTTAAAGAATCTTGTACAAAATTATATTAAGGATGGCCGCACCAATACGTATAGCACAAAGAAGCTTAATACAAAAAGAAACTTGCAATTGTTGATAACACTGAGAGCGCTTAAAAACAAATATCGTCGAGAAAGAATAGCACTCATCTTTATTTCAATGAAAACGGACTTTAAAAGGAAAGGAAGACGGAAATTACTTTTTTTCTTTGTCGTCTTGTGGGTGAAGTTGAAGTGAACAAGTTTGAATTTTATATAAATTTGAGAAACTTTTACTTTGGCAATATCGCGGATGAGTATTATTGCCTTTATCGTTAAATGTCGTAGCAAGATCAAACTGACAATTTTAATTTTCTAAAACAACTGCATCTCGTTGAACAGCTTTCGCGATCATTACATTGATCATTACTGACAACTAAGATGAATGAACTGGATTTGAAATCCTCCAGAAATTGCGGATACATAAAAGTGACATGCGTAGTTGAGTAAACGATAAGAAAAGACAGACTTATCCGTCCTACAGAATATGACAATAATTTTATGTCTAAAAACTATAATACTAAACAACAACAGTACACAATAATTCTAGTCATCGAAAACATTTCAACAAGCAATATCACAGAGACTACAAATTATTCAGACTTATTCCCGTTCCATACTCGTTGCGTTGTATTCAACAAAATAAAAAAGTATGTGGCTCCATAAACCACGCCAATGTAAACTCTCCGGCCTAAATTAAAAGTAAACTCGGTCGTAAAAATATACTGTGAAAATTATAGAACTAGACAATCGCGTGTTTTAATGGCATAAACCGTACGCGATTAATTCTAATGCCACGCCAATAATGTAGGTACAATATTTTTATTAAAAGTAAACACTATAAATACGTCCATGTTTTTTTTTCTATAATTATGAATCGAGAACTAAGATAAGACTGGAAAAAAAAGGATTTTGTTACAATATGATTTGAAAATTGGCTTCACATGCTGTTTTCGTCTATAAGATGGCAACAAAGAATGAAAAAGTTTGACGTAGGAAAAGTCCTGATGTTTGACATTGAAACAAATTGTTATACGAGACGAAGTCCTACTACTCAAGGCCGTACAAACACAAACCTGTGGAAAGTTTTCGAGTCAGGTTTCCATCTCTTCAGACATTCCAAAATTTCGCCGACATGGATCAAGTTAATAGGAAGCTATACATCAGCGAGCAACGAAAACTGCCAACAATTTGTTCTTGTTCGTTATAAATGATCTAATTTCTAGATTATAATTGAATCCCGTTTTAATGGGGGCCATCATTGGATCCGAGAGGTCGGTGAAAACTGATAATGGATTGCCTCGTTAAATTTTGTTCACGACTAATTGGAGATGGACTAACTGTTGAGAAATTGATCGACGCTTACTCTAAGTTACGATCCGAAGTTTCATATTCAAGAAACAAATGGACATTTAATATTGTGATTGGGTGAGACAGATTTGAATGCATTATCGAATATACAACGTTAGATAGTAATTGCATCATTCAATTGCAGGAACCAGTAAAATCACCTACCACCTTCTTGAAGCTATTAACTACGATCTGACATTACTATTAGTATTTTATCTACAATCTTTATACACATGTTACAAACTTTAGCTTTATTTTTAGTAATTTTAAACATTAACTTTTTTAGCCTACGGCAAATGTTTAATGCATGCCACCGCTGCATTGTTACACTGAAAGGCTCTTCCCAATACCGTGTCAGAAAATTATCAACGCATAATTTAAATCGATTCACTAGGAATTATTTAATATTAATATCACATCCCTGATACCAACGAAACGAAAATTATAAAGCTTGATATAACTCGTGAACACTCAGCAAACCCTCTGCGCACAGCCAATAAAATAAATTTTGAGATGAAAGAGATAACTTGATGACTATTGTCAATTTGTTGTTTTACACTATCGTCTTTGTGAACTGTATTTTAAAACGATCAGCATTAACATAAACACGTAGTAGTTAATGTTGCAGTCATTAGTGACGGTTACTAACAAATGACATGAAAATTGCATTGCGATACAAAAACCATTGTAATTGTGATAAATCACTAAAGGCATGTGTCAAATTAATCCCATGCGTGACATGTTTAGTGATTCACGCGTTTTGAGAGGCGCGGGACAGGCGAGCCGTGTTGCGCCAGTTTATTTATGTCATCGCGTCGCTGGGCACAACGGACCGTCATATAAATCTCAGGATTTGCGTAAATCAAAACGCAAACGGCGAAATGCTCCATCATTAGTACCTGGCGTTACATTGTTTTATTAGTTGCGTTGACACAACGGTTTAGAGGAACCGCGGGATGTATTTCAAACGATTAGTAGGTATTTTTGGGCTGTACCGAACTGCCAACATGACTGAAACCGTTAAAACAGGAATTATATAACGACATATTATAAAACGCCAACTAATTATGATAGCACGAGTTTAGACCGACAAGTGATCTGTACCAGTGGCATTAGTGAAACTAAATTATGATAGCCCTCAGCCCTTTTATGCCATTTTCTGTGTCCATGTAGATTTTACATATTCTCTGACAGAACCAACTGACAGCATCACCTTCCTCGCTAGACTAGACATCCTGTAAATAATGTTTTAAGTTTCCATTTCACATAGGATGTTGTTCTGTAATTTAAAACTTGTCATTCGCCAATCGAAATACAGTTTTGTATTCATCAATATTTTCAGCAGACAGTGCCGCTAAAATAATTTCAGTCAGACTAATATTTTGCAATTTCCAATTTGGTTGTTTCGCATATGTCAAAACTTCAATATGAACCATTTCAATGTGAGCGTGAACAACTTTTAAATATATTGGTGTGAACGATATATAGAAACTAAAATGTCACTTGGATTTAGGTATTGTGCAAAACCATTTGACATATGAATAAACGTTTAGAGTATTTTTTTTAGCTTGGACATACTTAATCGTACATTGGTTACTACGAGTTTATTTCAACTTACTTCACTACTATTTACTTTTGATTTTTTTGTACAAATTTCTTTGCATTGAATGTTAAGATATAACAGAAATTTCATCGGTCTTTCTTATGGTATTTTGCACAAACCAATCTCATTTGTAAACATTTAATCTTATTCTATACCTAGACGACAGGTTTAAATTTATTTTCCTTTGAAACACCGTATTTTTTTTTCAAGAATCAGTCGATGTACAATTGTACATAGAATGCTTTGAAATAATTTTATATTGAGTTGAGATCTCTCCAGAAGAAAGACATTGCGACAAAAATAAATGAATGCTGCTTACACAGTCTTCAATGTTATTTATTTACTAGTACTGTTATTTAAGCTTATGTACAAAGGTGGTTTAGTATCTAACATTGCCACAACCCATCATAACAGATCTCTACTTAAAAAAGGAATCCAACCACCCCCTACGGATTCGGTCACCTTTGACGCCAACGATATGATTAGGCGCGGTCCTGTCCCTCTCGGTTCATAAATCAGCGTGATTTATGGTCCGCGAGAGGGCGTGCCGGAGCGATGTCTGCTGGCTCACTTGTCCGCGAAGTAAAAACGACTAGTGCAACGGACGTCGACACATTCAACGGATTTTGTGAAAGCCAGTTTTTGTGACGACAAAAGTTTTGAATCCCATCTGTTTGTTACAACAGAATCTCATTGTTTGTATATGATACGGGTTATTTATATTAGAAGATGAACTTTCAGTCATCTATACTAATATTATAAAGAGGAAAGATTTGTATTTTTGTATGTATTGAAATAACTCAAAAACTACTGGGCCGATTTTAAAAATTCTTTCACCGTTAGAAAGGTAATTTATCTGTGAGTAACATAGACTATATTTTTTAATTTTACGCGGGCGAAGTCGCGAGCAACAGCTAGTTTGGTATAAAATAGATACATACAATGTCAATAACACTACACATATGATTAATTTAAATTTCACCAGTCTCAAAACTTCAGTATAAATAATTTAAGTGTGCACTGTCACATTTACAAATAGCAAATTTAAACTGTAACTGAATACGACAGGGAATAGTGAAAACCGAAATCCTTCCTGTGTCATTAACAAAGCGGAGGATTCAGTTTGTCACCTCACGCTTGACCGCAACACCGCGCTTGTTGCCCATTCTAACGTTAACCGTATACTACTTAAAGTCTAGAAAGTCTAGATACACTAATTATATTAAGTTGTCGAGTTGCATGAACAACTACGAATACCATTTATCTATACTAATAACTCAAAAAGTACTAGCCCATTTTAAAAATTATTACACTAATAAATAGCTACGTTATCACTAAGTAACATAGGCAATATTTATTACATTTTTTTTATTTCCGCGCGGACGAAGGAGCGAGCAACAGCTAGTTAGAAATAAATTTAATGCTTATAGGATCAAAACTAAAAACATTTGAATTAAACACATTTTCGGCCGATTAGTGAAACGATATCGTACGAAACCAGTATAATTAAAAATCATAACATAATATCTCCCTGTTAAATAATCTAGACTTTTTCATTTGATGTCCTTAATATTTATTAGTGGTAACAACTTTCAATCATTTCTACGCATTTTGTACAATGTATTATTAATGTCCGTAATTAAAAGCGGTCACTGAATGGTTTATACGGCCTAAGAGCTATTGCTTTAATTTGCCTAATGGACTGACTTAGATGTTCACTTCGGGTACTTTATTTCTACATTATGTATAATGATTTTGTCGAATACATTTTTATGATAACGTTCTTCGAGGTGCTTATCGTGTTTACTATAGTATAATGGTAAATTGCTTCAAAATAAATTAACAGTAAATTGTTTTATTTTAAACGTTTCTACTTTAATATAATTAAAGAAAAAAAAATGCTTAAATATTTTTTCTACAATAAATAGGGCTTCAGAAAATTAATATTTTATTTAACGCGAGAATATTTTCAGCCTAAGCATAAATCGATCATAAAACAATTTAGAGGGTCATCACAGACCCTTTACATAACGAATTCGTGTCAAAAATTAATTAAGTCCATCAAAGCAGGAATGGACGAAACGACGAAGAATAAAGCTATGAACACAATATTTAATTTCCACAGAGGTTTTTAATCAGTATTATTTTAGCCTTTATACGACGTTTATTATTTCATATTTGTTATTTCAACACATGAAACAAAAAATGACTGCAAAAACTATAGATTTCATACAACGTTAAATTATTTAAAACAGAACATATTACACAATTAATTCGACCGTCACAATTGAAACTAGATATTAATCTAGAAACCGCAGTACATACATAAAGCGATGTCATCTACCGTCGTTTATTTAATGTTTTGGCAGCGGTAAACTAACCACACCTATTTAATATAATATTAATTTCAAATTATGATTGGCAGAAAGTTAAAATATTCATAGGCGATTTGTGTGAAACTAGCTTTAGGTCGCTTAAGCTATGAATATATTTTTATAATTAAAATAACTGGCATAGATTTTTAATTGAAGGTATTTAATACGCCATCGTCTGAAATTTTAGTACCCTTAATTGAGCACTTTTGACGGAGACAAATCGTTGACAATAGATTATTTTGAAAGGCCGGTCGTATCATCCATCGCAAGCTATATTTAGGAGTAAATCGATATTCCCAGATGACTCGTCTTACGTTTTTAAGACGTCAAATTAAGATTTAGTATATTGGATAGAAGAATCAAAGTGCAAAGTGCTACTAAAACTATCCAAGCACAGTAGCGACCATTAATCTATACTAATATTATAAAGAGGAAAACTTTGTATTTTTGTATGTATTGAAATAACTAAAAAACTACTGGGCCGATTTAAAAAAATTCTTTCACCATTAGAAAGGTCATTTATCTGTGAGTAACATAGGCTATATTTTTTAATTTCACGCGGGCGAAGTCGCGAGCAACAGCTAGTTTTTTATAAAGGGATTCTTCTAAGTAGCGATAGAGCCTAAACGCGGAAAGTATAATATATCTGTGTTCAACTGTGCATGCATAGATTTCAATAAAGAACTAAGCTACTAAGTAAAAATCAAAACTTCAATACGTTCATAAGGGCTATATTTTCAAAGGCTATATTCCAGTTTGTCGAGGTTCCTTGTTCGTTATTTTAATTTGATATTTACTCGAAGCTTTTTTGTCAACTTCACCGGCAAAAGAGATTAAGTTTGAATATTTAAAGAGGCGAAAGATGGTGTCAAACTAGGGGACGCGATGGGAGCGAAACATTTTTAATAACATCGGCCCAATGTTACCGTTCCCACGGCTTTGTTGCGAGTACAAGATTACATTAATAACATAGACCGCTTTAATATTGTATTGGGCTATATTGACGTTATAATGCTTTTTTCGTTGATTATTTTTAACGTTCGGGCACATGAGGCTAAAAGTCTTTGACTTTTTGTAAAAACCATTTTTACAACAAAAGAAAAAAAGATTCATTGCTTAAACAAAGCAGGACAGAAAAATAGAGTACCTAGTTGAATATGTAGTTCTGAACACTATCGAGAACAAGACCGATAATCATCGATGATATATGATGCGTGATGATAAACAACCAACATTCTATAAACCTTGTGTGGAAAATTCCATCATAAGGCGTTAACGAAACAATTAAACACGTCGATACAACCCTCATCGGTGGGGCGTGGCGCATGCAATGCACAACTCAGATCAATATCTAGTTTGTTTATAGGCGCGGTACGTGAAGATAAAACTATATCGTAATATTATTTGCAGGCTGCAAAGTGCGATGTTTATGCGAGCGCGATTACGTGTTCCGTGTTTCAAAATATACCAAAAAATGTTGGTAAAAATTTTCTATACTCATAAGTTGTTGCAACAATACCCAACTGATATTTTTACGTATAATCGATATCCTATCTCGAAAGCATAATTATCTAGTCTATAAAAACTATATATAAAAATGTCTCGTTTATAGTTTCACAACTCATCACATCTCAGGTGTCACGTGTCACGTTACGTTACGTGTTAGCATACAATTGTGTAAACTCTTAACTCGTCTGATGTCAATATACGTCTGTTGTAATGCAGTTGTAGCGACTGCATTAGCTGAGACAGCCTCAACTGAGTGACGTAATAAAGTTGTTACGGCGGATATCACCTGACGCGTCTAGTGCTGTAATTAATGCAAGAACATTAATATATTCACTGAATGTCCCTATAACGAGAGATGATATTTTTTTGCTATTTTTTTTCGACATTTATTCTCGTACCAAGTGGGACGTTAGTAACATGAAAATAGTTTGCTATTAGAAGTGTCCATCAAATTTATAGCCACACATATTGTGTATATTCATACAACATTATCTTTATAGTATTTCTAGTAAAATTAATAATTCTTGTAAGGTTCGGTAAAATTTGTCAGACGTTTATGTATGTGCATGTTTACTTCAAACATCTATATCAACAAAATTCCGTTGCAAAAGATCGCGTGCGTGCCAACAATTACATGTGCGACACTCGGCATGTTGATTGCCGTCATCACAAGTAATTACGTCATATCCTGTCCCGGTGAGCACCCGCCCAAATTAAAACAAAGGGCGAATCTCATTCCGTGCACTATAACAACGACGTACGTAATCCAATTTCGTACAAATTGAGTAAAAGTTCATGTAATTAAACTTATAGGAATGATGATTGTGTTAAACGAAAAGGAGAATTGTGAGAAGAAATACTAACACGGTCAAAATTCACAAGAATAAATTAACCAATGATATGTTCGTTCCGCTGAGAAGTTCCAAATGTGTAGGACATTAACACATAATGCACAATAAGATAAAAACGAAAAACACTAAAATGTACGTCTACAACTTAAATTTTAAACCATCCTTTAAACCTCATCGATGTTTACTTAACAAATCTTGTCGTGTTAACAGAGCAGCTAATACAATTGAAGGCAATGCGTACAACACGCAGCGTCGCATCGCATTAACGACTTATTGACGCACGACTGCGTGCCGCGATCACGAACCAACGCCTAACGATGTGGCAGTACAATGCAAACAAAGTCTATCTAAACATATGCATATCTAGGCATACACAGAGCATATTTAGAATGATATATGAAGCCGATTACTTTTCTTGCAATAAGATCATTGAGAACTTCCGGCAGAAAGGAAAATTTACATGTAGAAGTAACGGATACATGTGACAAGGTTGACAATCCTTGGCTGTACCGAAGGAATGAGCTAAAGTACAACAGTTGAGGTACCAAAAGACAGTTTTAAATCAAATTAGGACTGGTTTTGAAGTCGATTTATAACTGCCGTAAAAAATAAAATGCTTTTCTGCAACATTAAAAAAATGTTAAGCTTTGATACTGCAGTATGAAGTATTACCCTTTTAACTTAATGCAATGTCGGCTTATGGTTTGCTTCAAAGTTTGAAACATATAGGTACAATTTAACAGCGATCGCATGTAAGCCGCTAACTGAATTCGGAGTACACTCACATTGTTTATATTTAATGACAGCTATTACGATTCAATTCTCTTTTGCATGTTTATGGCTTATAAAGCGGAACATTGCATTCAACTACATTTAAACTAATAAACGCTTTATTTTCTGTTTCAATTCAATAATACTTCGTAAGTTTTTGTTTTTCAAAAGGGGAAATAACATAACGTAAATTGTTATTGTATGATTGATCTAAATCTGTCACAGCAAGATCGATAACACTAACAATCCATAAAATTGTTACAGTTGTACCTCTACGTCTCCAAATCACAAAAGCTGTAATTCTAACTGTTGAAGATCTGAAAAAGATCTTTGTCTACTTTTAACCTTTTAATTTTTTAGAAGTGTTATTTAGCCAAATCTCCAGTTACACCATTGCGTTAGCTAAACAGTAGAAGTGAGACGAGCCCTATTTACATAAGAGCATTAGTTAGCCTTCTCACATATCATGAGCACAAAGGTTCGTATCAATTTGTTGAAACAACCGAGGCGCTCGGTAACGTTGTTAAGGAGTTGAAGTGCGCACTCCACGTCGGCTCGTTTTCACCTACCAAATACGAGCATAATGGAGCGTCTTTATTCAATAACAATATTTTCCCGAGGAAAAAATCCTAATATTCCACCGTGGAGTTTGAAATTCGATTACTGTAATGTGCAAAAGTATAAAAACTGAATACTGTAATATATTATGGTTCATTCAATTTTATTTTTACAACAGTATACACATATAGACCTTGAATAGATTGTATCTTTACGATGGGTCCATACGCATCTAACACTACTTGTTCATACAATGTGCGACAATCACATGATACAAAAGATAACATGCGACAAATGACACATAAAAGCTAGACAGCGCCGTGCATCGAGTTTACTGGCGACACAAGCACAAAGGTGTCCGGCGCGCGTGCCTCATCATGGTAATGGACGGCGGCGACAGACGGACAGTTTTGCGACCACCGACCGCTGTAACAGGACTCTCAGCTTATACAGCTAATGTAGATTTTTTTATAGAACCTTCCCTGTTATGGATTTTAAACATAATGGTAATTAAATGTTACTGACACTTAAATAAAAGAATAACCGAGAATGTTTTTACAGCTTATATTTTATTGCTTTCTTTTTCCTCTCTTACATCATTCACAGTGTCATATTAGAAATGTATCCAAAATACAAAGTTGAACAAAACCGAGTACAGAATTAATCAGATCATAGACGGTGCGGCAAATACGTTGAGTCATTTACTACATTCTCAAGAACAAATACGCTATAAATTAGCAAACTTTAGCGAGCAATTTCCCGCAGCGAACCAGAATAAGATTCACGATTTCTCACAAAGCTAAACTATAAAACTTAACAGAGGTGCGCACTGATTGATATGGACTCTAAATCATGGTGAATAATTTGTTCCAACTATTCTATTTTCTAACAATTTTAACTAAAACCATAACACATGTTTTTATACAAAAAAAGATAAAACGAAATAATATTCACATACACCGAAACGCCTAAAGTTTTTTTGTAGCAGGTAACATGATAATTATTTAACATACTAGACAAAAAAACTTATTTCTCAGTAGAACTCGTGAAGGCGAATCTTGCTCGAAGGACCAGTTCTCAAAGTTGCAGCTGACAAGTGGTACGATTGCGCAAAGCTCGTATTCTCCGTATGTTATCTGATTAAAGTTTTTGTTACGGTCGCTTGTACAAATAAGATAACATCCGTACAGAGTAGGGCTACAACGGTAGAAAACTTTTGTTAGTA
>LD688936.1:2691958-2703585 GCA_003118335.3 Papilio memnon
AAAACAATACTCCTGCTTTATACACTCACCACCCTTATGTGGGTGTCGTACCTTAAAGCAAAATAAACGTGTTCAATTACACGGGCCCGTGACATGCGAGTGGACATACGTCGGGTCGTATTTTCCCCGTTACGCGATAGATTTTTACAAGCCCGACGTACCGAGTCGCCGGACATCATTTCGCGCAATTTGCGCAAATAAAATATGGATCGACGCGGCCGCAGCGCACACCAGTTTTCCATTACCGGCTCCGCGGGATGGGGGATAGCCTTGCATCTAGGGGAGGTCGTGATAACTAACCGAATAGTGGAAAATTTCTAGATTAGTTTTCCTCGTATGATATATAAGTAACATTATCCAATGTAATAACACATGGCAGGTGTAGATTAAAGACATGGTCCTAGAACACGATTTTCACTGTGTGGTGTCTCATTTGTCCTTTGAATATACCGATAAATGAGGACTATCAAGTCTATTGAATTCCGAAATAGAGAATTAAAATAATCACTAAAGCGGTGTTTTGCCAAGTTTTCAAAGAAATAAATGATAATGATTCAGTAACAAAGCATTCTCTGGAGCATCAATAAAAGGAATAGAGCAGACGACTGACCGCCACTGCGCCGACGGGCTCGTAGCTCGTACTGTTGAATGGAGTTAATTCCAAATGCGTCGAGCACAGCGCCGGCAGCGGTCACACAGCCATTCTCCACAATCACATCTAATTGACTAACATTCTCGATCGCTACCAACTACCATAGATATGCTAGTTAGATGCATTCCTAACACTACATCCGCATTGTAAATTGAAGTACCTACAATTATCACACCACTTCAAATAAGTACATATTTGTTAAAGCTATCAAATTGTTTATAGATCAGAATGACGTTTTAAGATATAAAAAAAACATACAGACGACTTGAGTACCTCCTTCTTTTGGGAAGTCGGTCAAAAAGAAACGGTTAAAACTATGTTTTCTATATCGCAATTAATTATCACATTCAGCAAACAAGATTTTCTACTTATAAATGTCCGAAAGTCTCATTGACAAATAAGAAAAACTCTAACTTTAAACAAGCATTAGCTTTTACAATGTTCAGGGAGCAGTGAATGCGAGGTTCATTCACTAAAGTAACATCTATAGGTCACGTTTTATCTAAATTTGTTCAGATGCTCGGACCAAGTTTCTGTCTCCGCTAACAATGTTTGTACTTCTCCGTTTCAAGTGGATCTAGTGCGAGGTGGGTTGGGCACACGTCGTACGTACGATCATATCTATAGTCCGGACACGTACAACTTAATTGTTGCTAACAATTACCACAAGTGTAAATGTTGTAACTGACTCGAATACCTGTCAATGCGTACAATGAATATACTAAAGTTACCTCTACTCTCTACATTTTATGACTACATTTTGAACATCCAATTGCTATTATTTCTTTTTAACATCAAATTACAAAAAATGGTTTTTACATTTTTTTGCCAGTTCTAACAATGTTAGTAAAATTTTCATTTGCAATTCTCACTTCGACAAAGTTCTAATCGTAACCAATAGAATCTATTAGCGTACGTCCAACTTTCCTAATACCGTCCGAGTGGCTAACACTCCAATTGCAGCATAGTTAATGGGCTGTGCTCTATCACAATCGTTATCTCCGCGTTAATACTCACAGTAGTTGGGCTTGTTCACTAATCCCGGATAAGGCGAGCGCGCAGGTGCCCCAACCCGGGCGCACTCCGCCGGGTACATCTCTCGACGTTTTATCAAGGAACTTAATACAAGCTGTTACCGCACTTTCTGGCATTCGATTAAGTAATTAATAAAATTACCTAATAGTCTATTGAATCCGAAACTAGACTCTTTAAAACCCTTATTAAAATGTTGGTTGAATACAAACATCATATTTATATTCTCAACAATCTACGTTGCATTATGGTGGCAGATTTTTAGTTATTAATTACTATTTGTATAACAATAATTTACATTTTCATCTGCGCCTGGTGAATTGTGAACTGCAATGTTACCACACTCGTGAAATATATTGCACACAAGCGATCCGTTAAACAACTCAATCGAATAAATAAATATGAAAACAGAAATGCTCGCCATAATCTCCGATTTATCAATATCGCTTAAATACATCGCACAGGGAACATTTCACGTTCCAATATCATATTAAATAATAAATATGAAAGAAATACGGCGCATAATTCATCAAAATTCGATAAAGAGTACGTATTCAATTCGTCACATAAAAACTTAACTCCGATATAAAAAACAAAATACCTATTCATACTACAAATAACAAGGAGTTAAAGAGCCTAAATAGAAAACTACTACTCGAAAGCGCAAAACACTTAATCAGAAAACATTTGGCAGCAAAAGAAAAGGGGGAAACCGGATTGCTTCTAAATTCGGCGAGGGCATGAGGCGTGCCCGCGCTCGGGGCAGATTGATAAATGCCGGGAAGCACTCGCCGACCTAATGAATGGAGTGTGGCACGCACATTGCACTCCTGCAGTATCTGCAATCCCCTCTAATTTAGAAGCCAGCCAGTTTTAAGTTTAAACTACAAGCGGCAGCGATGACAAGAATTAAAGATGTTTCAAATGCCATAGAGACGCGCGGATAAAGGAAAATCATATGTTCACTGAATTCGAAGTATGCAATCGTTTCGTGTTCAGTATAAAACGGAGAAAATATTGTACTGCGAATTGGTGCGACTTGCCTTTGTCAAAGCCTTTCTCTAGATACATATAAATGGAATGAGGCAAATGTTATTATGATGAAAATACAACAACTAGTAACTTAATAAACATGAACTTAATAGATTCATCGTCATACTGATGAAAGATTTCATCAATTCAAGAAATGTAGAGAAAAATCTCAAACAAACTGAACGTAGAGACGCTTGTAACGTACATTTTCGTGGTCACACAATATTTGCAACGCAGTAACGTTGCAAGAGAAATTTATGATTATCAGTGTAGCGATGCAGACAGCATAACAGTTGATGCTAGAGTTACGAGTGCCGTTTCGGGAACCGCCCGAGCAACATATTCAGCACCGTTTGTAACCCGCGTGATTTGCTGAGCGAAGCACTAGGAATACGAAATACAAGTACAATCAAGTTTAATTCAAAATAGGTTCAAGTACGTAAACTATATTTTCTTAACATCTCAGTTTTCTGCTGGGTATAGAACAATGCCCTCGCACTCAGTGTTTGGCAAGAAAACTTCGTTTGATATCCGATCCGAGGTACCGATACTTGAAGTCCAATCTTTTAAAGTCTTGGGATAACATAACCATAGGAGGGTTTATGATTATGATAATAGATACTTTATTCATAGGAATTAAATGCCATTTTGATGAAAATACGTTGAAAAAAAAATAATGATTAAGAGCCATTTTCAATTAAAGATAGTTCGATAAAAGTAATTCGAAAGTAGAAATTCATAGAAAACACTTCGTTCTATGTAGACTAGACGATTCATTCTGCTGATGGCCGCCCATTACACCGGTCAAGATAGATAGATAACCGGCAATTACGCTATAAACACAACGACAATTGAATGTTTTCACTAATTGAAAAGGCCACCCCCGATCGATTCATTACGGTGTCACTATATGAAATGAAAGTGCGAGCACGCGCGACATGACGACCGGCTTGATGTATTAACTCCGTTGACCTCACCAGCGACGACGTTTATTAATCAAGCCACCACCGAATGCAGCGAGTTAATCGAACACTTACCTACTTACGTACATTACAAAGGAATCGATATATATTAATTACTTCCGCCAAGCCATTACTAAAATATCAATAAGAGTCGTAAATGCTGAGAGAGTTAAGCTATTGTTTTTATTTAATTAATAATTCAGTATCTAAACTGAACTCTGACGTGTCATAATTATGATATTTACCTATGCATTGTTCTGTTGATGACAATTAAATGTCAATAGGCGACCACTGATTCGATAATTTGCAGCATTTGCTTTTCCAATTTAAATTAAACGTGAGTTATTTACAAAATGAAGCGGGTCACAAACAACCTGTAAAACGGCAAGATACTGTTTCAGTGTTCACGACTGAGTAATACGATTATCGAAAGTTCTCGTAACTTAAACGATAATGTCGGAATTAGCGGGGCCGCCGTCACTGTGCGAAGAATCCTAATCATAATAATTCAAGATGATATCTGGCGGGTAGGCGATGAACAAAAGGCGGCGCAACAATGGCGGCCGGCGGGCCCCGGCGCCGCGGTAACAAATTGCCAGCTTCCAGATAACTAAGCAATATTAAATCATAGTAATTTGTGGTTGCGAAACGCGGCCCCCTCCTAACAACGTATCTACGAAGTCGTAAAGATATTATATTTACTTTTTCCTTTTGACTCAACGCGAAAAGTCAAATTAATTGATTTTCATTTATATTTAAATATATAAATCATACATAAAATAGCATTTGTCCAAATATCCTTTAAATTCCCTATTTTCTTATATACAAATCTGTATCACGAGATGTAGGTACCAAACTTGCGTATGATTTAAGGCTAAACATAAAATAATGCGCGCACAGATGAAAAGGAACAGCATCAATAATTAGTCGTAAAGCATAATCAATTCCGAGTTGTGATATTTGCTAAAAAATTATAAAATTTAGTCTTAATAAAGCCATTTGTAAAGGGGAATATTCGGGACGGACGTGCTGTGATTCGCCCGAGGCAAACCCCTCACCGGCAACGGTTGGATTTACGACAAGGGTTTATTCACAGGCGTGCCACATTTTAGACTATTCCCACGTTTATTGAATGGTGCTTCATTCAAATTGCATTAAAACAGTGCAGTAGAGAGGCATGTCGATAATTGGCACGATAGTATCGAAGCGTACGATTAATCAAAATTCTGACCACAACAAATTTCGACGAATTAGAGAACAAACGGTCGCACTGGGGTTTTGGTACATTAATAAGGGCTAGATTTCGAAATGGTTACCGAACCAAATGTTTAAATTGTACATCCCTGCAGAGCCGAGTGAAGGTTCTTTACGAATGCTTCCAAAGCGATATTCCGTGCCAAAATAATTTAATTCCGCCCATACATAACTGAGCTCATGAAATTGTTCGTAAGTGAAGAGGACGTAATATATAGCGCATTAAATTTAATTATCAAACTGACAACTGCACGTATCACTTTTTAACGTGTAAAAAGCTGAGCGAATATTTTGATAAGTGCTCTCTCGGATACTCGAAGCCCACATGAATGCACTTCACTATACTCGTCGTCATATTGATTCTAATAAATTAATGATTTTGGCAGTAATATTTTCACCTTATTGGAAAAGTTTCAACGTATTAATTGAAATATTTTTTAAAAAGAAAATAATGCTACAAGCTATATATTTTAGAAAAACTATAAGCATATTGTCATTTTAATAGAAATAAACTTTATGTCGATAGACATAAAAATACAATAAATTAAATTCGGAATTATTACAATTAGTTCATTTATTTAGCGACATCTAGTGAACTTCCTATACACTAGTTGGTTTGATTACGGTATACTAAAATATTCGTATATTTTTGTAGCGAACTCTAGCGGAGCTACAGGACACCGTGGCTACTGAAGCACGCCATCTAACGTCAAATACCGTACACACGCTTGTGTTGGTTCTACTGTAGTTTAACGAGAACACAATTTCATGCAGATAGTTCACGCTGGTAATAAGAGATGGCGCTACAAGTAAAGTTTGAGCACTGTGATGTGTACGTGAGTAAAGACCCCGAGAAGAAAATTCTAAATATTTTCATCAATAGCAAGGTTATAAAAAAATGTTATATTGAGCGTTATCAATATATAATAATAAGAGAATAATAATCAAAACACTTACGGGTGTGGTTTCCATCTCCAGTTTAAGGCAGCTTAAACTGCAACTAAATGTCTGAAAAAATAAAGAAAATACGTTTTAGGACAGGATTTCAACGTATTAAAAACAATTATTCCTTAATTTTATAAAATAGACATTACGTGGCAAGATACATGTTATAAAATTAGAAGGAAAAAAAACTCAACTTATCTAAGGACTGTAAGTCAAATCTAAAGGCTTCTTAATCTCTGAAAATAATATTATTTTAGTCATAAGTCTGTTTGTATCTAAATGCACAGGAAATACTCACTGAGGTACAAATTAATTTTATTTTATACCCTCAAAGAATTTCCAACAGACTACTTTAGCTATGTACATCTTTATTTAATTCAGATAGACACCATGTAAGCAAAAAGCTTTATTATAGCGAATTTCCTTTAATAGAGTTTACAAATATATTTTTCTGCCACCCACGGACAACTCAGTGTTAGTACAAGATATTATACAGGTACCACATATTATATACCCTTTATTATTGGTTAAAAAACTAGTCTCTTGGCGCTTCAATTAAAAAATATAAATTAGCGAACCCTAACACAAAGTACACACATCGCGGTGGTTATGTTTCGGCCACTTAAATCTGGACGCGCTATTTCCGCCGCATCCGGTCAGTAAGCATCCGTATACAAGTGTACGATTCTTACATTATAAGAGTTTACGTTTGATTGTTAATTTTATCCCAATCTAGTACTCAACTAGACAGAAACCGCTGAATATCTACAATATCAGTTAAAACAAGGTGTTGGCGACCAAAACTATATATAATATTTCGAATTAATGCCATATAACTTATGCCATATGCATTATAAACAACTATAATAGCTCGTCACACGACTTCGTCCGCGCGAAATTAAAAAAAAGGTATGTATTCTTCCAGACAATGGTCTAATTTAATTGGGATCCGTTGACCCGATCTGGAGATACCTTTCGACAACCATCTATCCATCAATATAAGAAGTATATAGGATCGGTTAACATATTTTCGATTTTTACAACTAATTATACTTTGTCGTTGTAACCTTAAGTTTTAACCCTTAATGTCCAGTGTGACGAACATATAATTAAAAACTCAAACAAAGAATGGGACCCACCTGCAAGCACTACCTTTCGGATAAAAAAAAAAATTCAAAATCGGTCCACCAGGGGCGGAGCTATCGCGTAACACACATAAAAAATAAAAAAACATACAGACGACTTGAGGACCTCCTTCTTTTGGGAAGTCGGTCAAAAATGTACTGAAGTAGTTTATTTTATATGCAAAAATATAACTTTACAAAAAAACAGTTTTTTTTTTTCAACAAAAAAACTCCGTCGAATTAAGGGTTAACTTTAATAATATAAATCACCGAATTTGTGTCCTGAAATACGCAGTGAGAGCTTATTCTGTAAACAAATCAGTCGGATACATTTTTATAGCGGACAATACGATAAAAATTATTGACATTATCAGATATACGATATTTACATAAAATATAGAGATAAGTTCATGGACATATAACAGTTTTATAGGAATGGTGTAACATGATTTTGGCACAAATTTAGCCAAGGTTATCGATCGTTGGGTCAACGCGCTGTCTAGACAAATTGATAGTCACCGAGCCAGCAGTACGGGAAGTAGGAGCGTCTTACATTAAATATGAAATACAACTTTTTACATATTACAGAAAATTACTAAAATATTCATTCCACACTAGCATTCACCCGCGACTCCATCCGCGTGGAATTAAAAAAATAACTAAATAGCCTATGTGTTCTTCCAGACTATCCTCTACACCTATGCTAAATTTCCTCGAGATTCGTTCAGCAGTTTCGGCTACAAATTCTAACAAACTTCCATCCATCTAAACTTTCGCATTTATAATATTAGTAATATAAGTTGCGTTGTTCCAAAATTATACACAATGTCAAAACTAAGTTTTTAAACTAAACGTGTGCTACATTTGGTATTATACTTTCTTCTAAAGTAGAATTAGTAAATAAACGTTTTATATCATTTCGTCTATATTATAAAGAGGAAATATTTGTATTTTTGTATGTATTGAAATAACTCAAAAACTACTGGGCCGATTTTAAAAATTCTTTCACCGTTAGAAAAGTAATTTATCTGAGAGCAACATAGGCTATATTTTTTTATTTCACGCGGGCGAAGTCGCGAGCAACAGCTAGTAGAATATAAAGTCATTTTTTTTTAATATTGATGGATTTCTAAGTTATGTTGTTTGTTGGAATATGCCTACATATTCACAAAACTAAAGAATAAATGGTGTAGTTTTATTCAGCAACATGTATTTTAATAATAATAAGAAATTAATTATTTATATATAAATCCATTTATGAGACGATTTAAAAAGTTTCCATAGCATGGAGGTTGTCAATAACATGGCCGCCACTTGACGACGCGGTCGCAAAATTAATTATAACTTTTACCGCCTATTTGTGTAAACATCTTACAACCGACTAACTTGACTGGGCAAGTTCATCCGCTACTGCCTGCTTATTATTTATTCTCCAGCTATATCTGTTGTCAAGTAGAGATAGGTTTTTGAAAAATCATATTTAATAGGACCGCAATACCAACATAAAAAGACATAGCTTATTTGAATTTATCTTCGAAACTTCCAATGTAATTTGTTTTTTTAACTGGCAACTCAGTAATTAACGATTTCATTTAGGCTACAGGTCTCTCTTGAGCCATTTGGGTAAAACATTACAAATGACATTATAGTTCAAGCGAATTTAAAAAGTAAAAATTATATAACACTAAGATGATTAAATCTATTAGTAATTGAATGATGAAAACGGATGTTTAAACGTTAAAACGATTTTATATCGACTAAACATCCTGAATAGACCATTTGACCTTCAATAAACTACAAACATATTCGAAACTAACCGTGAAAATCTACTGCTGCCAAACTAGTATTAAGATATTATGTTTTCTCTGTCTTTTAAAAGAAAATGAGAGGTAAAACCATTATTTCATACAAATGTTTTGAAACGCACAATAATATTAACACTTGACTAAGCCCTTATTCGCACGGACACTTTTTTTTCGTTTTCCCAGCACTCAAAATGTAACACTGCTCGATAAGAAATTGTCGCGCTGTAAAAGCACTGTCGTTTGAACATATACTTAAAATGTATTTGTTCTATTTCAACGCTTCTTTAACGCGCGTTATAAAAGCGCCTGTGCGAATGAAGGCTAAGCCGATGTTATTGTTACTCGCCGTTACTTTGTTTTGACAGAAAAAAAGATAACAAAACCTTTGCCTTTGTATTGTTTAAATCAATACTCCAATAAAAAAGTAGCTCTATTGTTTGTTATAGACAATATCTGAAACAACTGAATTGATTTTTCAATATTTAAAAGTTAACATCTAGTGCATTATGGAGGAGAAATCCACCAATCCCCATCGACTGTCCATTCTAAGTTAAGCTATCACTTTTCTATTTGTGCTGGTTTAATCAGTAACCATGGTGACCAGTGCGGTATATAACCAAGAAATAAATATTGTACCTGTGTTATAAGAATGCAACGATCGCGTTTCTAGCGCATGTCGAAACATGCCAGCTGTTAAAGCTATTTGTACTGAGCTGGTTGGGCGTTTATATTCAGGTAATATTATTGCATTACATCACGCGACTTATATGCCTAAGCGTGAAGACTTAACTAGTCTAACTTTACCAAAAAAGAAAGCGGTACCTTAGCTAGATGTACGAGTATATGATGTTATGATTAGGGGATAAAAATGAGTTTCATTTATTCTTTTGCCGCCAGTGTTAATTGGGCGTCCGACGAGATTTGATCCAAATTTAAACTCGCCTTAATATAGTGTAAATTTCAACATTTTCACGTCACAACATGAACTGACCTCGGTAACAGATTTCAGTCGAGGTTATACATGCATATGTATAAATAGATACAAATCCTACGTCTAGAAAGTTGCAAATCTAAAATCAAATTAAACATGTACCTGTCTTTCCTTTATGAATATAAATAACATTGTACTTAGATAAATTTAGGGATTTTTGTATTTAACTAAATGCATAAAAGAACATACGTATAATAGTAGTATTTTCTCTGATAACCTACGAATGAGTTCGCAAATAATTCGTGGCGGTCCAAATAACGTCCGCAAAATGACTCATCACATTTGAAATTGACTTAAGGATACCTAGACACGCATCGCCTTAAGAAAGGAGCATCGAACCGAACGTCTGCAAACTCTAATTCAAACTTTATTCTAAGCTCTTCGAAGGGACTTATTTCGGCAGTTAAATTAATTCTGCAATCGTTTAAATTGGACGTCTTTTGCTTAATAGACGTATTCGACATTGGAAAACCTTTATCGACCTCGTCTTTTTGCTTTCCTTGCTAAATGACCTTGCGATAAAATTGCTTGGTTTTCTATCTAGAATGATATCATTCTCTCATTATCGTATTGGATAGCGTTAAGTTTGAATTTAACGTTTGGAAATTCATATTTCGCCTGTGGAATTCTACTTGTTAAAGAATAACACTTAATTGTACAATATAATGATATTACTTAAAATAGGGCGGGAGCTAAAAGCGGAGCTGTATGACCTTTGAAGCTTGTAATCCTGTTCAATAACGTATACGCTTAATTATTTGCTGAAATCGTGTGGAAATTTTAATTATCCTTTATAAAGGTTAAATTCAATTTTTTTTATATCATTAGGTGGCAAACCAGCAAGCGGCCACCTGAATCCGCCAAACTGGCGAAGCGACCACTGCCCGTAGACATCCGCAATCGCGAATGCGTTGCCTACCCTTAATCGACGGAGGAGGAGACGCACATAAAGAGGATATTTCCCTTTCCTATGCGTCTTCTGCACCGTCAAATCCACGTTCCCTTCCCATCCTGTTCTAAGAAAAAAAGTGTGGGAAGAAAAAGGGACTAAAGTTGGGCCTCCGGCAACACACTCATCAGACGAAACGCGGAATTGCTCCCACTTCACGTTTGTCTTCTGTGTAGTCGTGATATTGCACAGGGCGAGCCGACCCATTCGTGCGAAGATGTTAAAGCGGGCTCTACCACTGTTAAAATAAATCAGTATAAAGTTTCTATTTTTTTTTTCATTTACCTCAATAGTAGCTATGGTAGTAGGCCCTTTATGACGTTATAGACCGTAAAAGTGCTAAAAGCTTTTAAACCTGTAATTAAATTGAAATCAGGCTGAGAAAGGTTTTGTAGAATTTTTCCACAAATAATTGCAAAGACAGTAAATTGTGGTAAACATATTATAGCAATTTGAGATTATCTTAAACATAATTTATTCTTCACAAGTATTTCTCTAGAACTCTTCATACTATGAAAGAAAATACAGCTCGAAGAAAACCGATGTTTTGATTAATGGACAGCTTAGGAACATTGATAAAAAAAAATATAATCCAATTAAAAAATATATGTTTTGCATGTTCCTACAATATTACCGCTCACAATTACGTTGCATAAAATGAGATTTTTGAGAAGTATGATCGGACTGTCTGAATGATAGGATTAGAAATAGTGCTGTAAGGGAAGAATGTAGTTTAAAAGAGGATATTGTGAGTAGAGTTGAAAAAGGCATGCTTAGCTGGTTTGGACATACTGAAAGGATGAATTAAAGGATATTAACAAAGGAAATTTATGACTGGAAAGTGAGTGGCGGTTTGGTGGGGGCAGTAACAGACTTATACT
>LD688936.1:2715200-2729682 GCA_003118335.3 Papilio memnon
TAAATCCATTTACTCACTATTATATACAAGGGGTTGTAGTATATAGAAAAGCTTCATACATACCACTAAAATTCTGTCTGCCGCGCATCAGACCATAACTCCATAAAAGACATTTGGAGTTATGTATTCCCTTGTTAATGTTTTATGGTCACGGCTCTATGACATAGGCAATTTACAAAATAATTTACAAATTATAGTAAAATTAGAGATATAGACTTAAGGGAAAGTAATTTTAATGCAATTTTTAACCTTAATTCGATAGTGTCGAACAACTAAATATAAAAAATCTACTGAACTTGTTTATTTCTTATCCAAAAATATGGATTTACGTGAAAAAAAAAACTCCGTCGAATTGCATCAAATAACATACATAATCTATAATCGTACTAATTATAGATGCGAAAGTTTAGATGGATGTTTGTTAGAGTTTGTTGCCTAAACGGCTGAACGAATCTCGATGAAATTTGCTGATGTAGAGGATAGCCTGGAAGAACACAGGCTACTTACTTTTGTTTTTTTTATTCCACGCGGACGGAGTCGTGGGCGAAAGCTAGCTAAAATATATCGAGCAAAATTTCCGACCTTCGTTCTACATCGATTCGAATTTAAATTGCAAGAGAAAATATTCACAGAAATGGAATTAAACTTTGTGTTGCAAAACTTCTTATACAGGATTAACTTTTTCTGAGAGCAACTTTGGATGGAACTTTTAAAATGTTTCGAATTAGTTAGTACGGGAATTGGTTGCAAGCTTAATTGTGTGTCATTAACCAACAGGAAATTGAAGCATACTCAAAAACCAGTCTAACGTTTTAGATAAGAGCCAACCGAGGAGAGGATCTGATGTTACGTGATAAGTCGTCCACGATCTTCCTCCATGACTGGGAAACTGCAGAAACGATACTGAGGTCTAAGAAAGATTGGGCTAGTCCTCTCTCACTTTTTAACATTTACGAAAATCTATATAATTTTTTGGTCCCGATCATTTTACGTGTTATACATACGTCAATATGTTAATGTTAATCGGCGTACTTTTTGTAATAAATTGATGATTTTGAAGTAATTATACTATTCTCATTAATTGAAGTAAAGAAATACTAACCTAAAAAAACTGTTCCGTAATTATGTACTACCAAACTATGCCAGAGGCATCATTACTAAATGAGTTCATTGACCCCAGTCCAGAGCATATTTAATTATCTCCAAGGAGTAGCATAAGTACAAGATAAAGGGACAAGTTACTGAAGTCACAAATTATTACACTGTCATAGTCTAGATGGGTATGTAGAGTTTACTAATTATCAATTTACTGTAGTCTTGGCCCCTCTTTGTACACTTTTCAAGAATACAAACTTTTCAGATTTTCTAACTGTTACACTCAGAGTAGAATGGTTGGGAAACCTTAATGTAGGTTTATTCTGAAGGAATTTGCAATTAGGGACTGTTTAAGTAGCCATTAAGCCTTACATCTTATATTTCTTAAGTATGTCCCTAAGAGTATGTCATCATCATCTCCTCCTCCTTATCCTACTCCCGTAGGGTTTGCGCACCGGGTTTTCGTCCTTCAAATAACTCTGTCATCTGTCATCTCAGTCATCACTCCCTTCTTGATCATGTCACCTTTCACAGAATCCATCCATCTCTTTCTAGGTCTACCTAAGAGTATGTATTTAACATTATAACATTAACATTCATGGACAATAGTAAGTGAATGAAAGCTTCATAATTTCTAGGTAATTGGGTTATAAAGCATTGTATTCCAACACTGTGACTTTGACTCATGTGCAACACAATGAAGACGTTTTGACATTTAATATATGAGAGGCTTAACATGTGCAACTGGACACAGTGGGGTATAAAATATAATGTTTAAATGATATGAGATAGGCGTTTATACTTATAATACTAATAAGTTGAAATAGCAAGAAGTATGGCATCTATTAACTTCTACAATAGCATGTTGCAACAAATTATGAAATAATTACATTAGACAAGTTGACATAATTTCGTCTCTTATAATTAATAATTTAATACTTCTGTGGGAATTGGCCGTTTATAAAAAAACTAATGAACATTTCATAATAGTTAAATAACCCAACAAAATATCTTATATGGTGATGTAATTATTTAATATAACACCGACATTTGCTTCAACAAGCTTTGTTGCAGTGAATAAAGTTATAGTATCGGTTTTTAACCCTTAATTTGATAGTCTCCAGTGTTACAAACAAGTAAATGATAAAATCTACTGAAGTAGTTTATTTTATATGCAAAAATATGACTTCACTAGAAAAAAACTGTTTTTTTTGCTACAAAATACTCCGTCGAATTAACGGTTATAAGAAAAATCTTCCTCTGTTAAAAGAATTGTTTAAATCGGTTTCTCACATTTTTAACAACCTAATACATCATAGTGCGTTTGTATAATATCAGTGGTCACAAACAGCTACTGTTACTTCAAACACTCTAACCGTATAAAAATAAACTATCTACACATGTACAAAAGAAAGTAAGTTAATAGTATAATTTATCAAAACATTTAAGAGCATGTTCAAGGCGTTTTAACATATTTTTAACTACAAATGGCCACCAGATGTAAGTGGCTAGTTAAAAGAGTAGTAGAAAAAAAAACATTAATTCATTGTAAAGAAATCTAGTTAAGGAATCTTAATATTTCCTCAGAACATTATTAACATACAATTAAGAATCCTATATAGAAGAGATGAAGTCACATGTCTGAACACATGCCCTTAATGGGGTGTACACATATGTTCAAACATTGCTCACAGTATGGTAACAATGTTAAAAGATCTCACTTCGTTTGTTTTTATAGTTAACTGTGAATGTTTAGTTATTATCAATATAGCTTCAGGGTAAATAAGTTTAATATTTATAACAGCTGTTTTAGTTTAGACAATACACCTAAGTTTTCTAATATTAATTTATGGATAATAATTAATGTATTCACTTGTAATTATAACTTTTATAACAATATTTGTCTTGTACTTTTGTAAGTTAATATTTACAATAATAATGATTAATTGTTGTTAACATCCTCGCGTAACCATCAAGATTATGTTAAATAACAAGTATCTAATACTACATACTAACTTATGGATATTTATCAACTTACCAAATAAGCTATCACTTAAGTGAATTACGGTCAACTAAATGTATTTTAAAACATATGAATTTGTTTATTTTTTTAATCAAAATCAATTCAGATAATTGCAGATTATTGTAGAAATGAATGTAATAAACATGTAAAAAGTAATCATCTGGCAATAGGTTATCGTAAATTTTAGGTAAAATAAAAGGCATTTATTTATGTATTTTATAAAAACAATGTTTTAGTATATTATGCAGTGATGTTCTACAATATTATAAATCAAGTTTTAACTTTTAATCACCTCTAAACACTAAAAAAATACCTACCTTTATAAGTCCCGCGAAGATTCCAAATTTCTGGCAAGTCCAAAGGCATAAATCATTATCACAAAAAAATCACACAATACACAGGTTCCACTAACACATAATTATTTATATATTTTATAAATCCACACCCGCGCAAACGTAAATCAGTTCCTTATTGACATAAACACAAACTGAGCGTCCGCCATATGCAGGTACGTTCGGTACATACAAAATATCAAAGTTTTTATGTTTCTTGTTCGAAACGCGACTGCGAATCTGTCATCTCCACAGATAAGAAACGAATTTTCCTTCAAATATTTCAGCGCTTCTAACCATGTTAAATCTCTAAAAAGATTACTTTCACTTTTTAAAGTGTATTTCCAATTCTAATCAAAAGATTGATAATTTTTACTAACAATAAAAATTATAGAACTTATTCTTCTCATGCTTTGTATTAGTCTTCTGAACGTACTCCGACCTGCGCATTACTTCACTCGGATCCGAGATATTCTCGAACTTCACAGCGTTTCAAACCCGACGAGCTTTGATTTCGATTTACGGAAGAGTATAGATGCTTGAGTAAAGAGGATAGACAATAATGTATTTTTTAAGTCATCGGCCTCCATGCCCCCATGAAGCTACTGCATGAATTTTGCTCTTGTGACTAGACTGTGGCATTTTGCCGTAAGTTTGAGCTTTCGAACGGAGCGGGCTACGATTTCCGTAGTTCTCAATAACCTGTACATAAGACTTTTGGATACATTTTAGAATTGTCTAGTAGAACTTCAAATATGATTAACATAAATATTTTTAAATGCGTTACGCTATATTTGATAAATAATATTATTTGGAAAACTCTTTTACCCAGTAACAAAATGTCAGTTAAGGTCTTATACTTGAAACTTTAAAAGTAATAGGTATTTATAGTCTATTAAGATAAAATTACAGCGTATTTTCTTTACTTAAAGTACAGAATGAACATTTTTCGGAACATAACCAAAACAAATAACGTTGCAGTTTCAAAAGTTGGCCCCCAACACGCACATCGCCTGTAATGCATTCTACTTTCCCCTACTGTTGATATTGCCTATTGTGTTTATATTATGCCCTTGGGAAATACATCCAAATAGGTAACCACCTTACCGGCCAGATAACTGCCAATATATTCTGTTTACATTTATAAAACTTTAAATTACATTTACTAGATGAAGTATTCATGTTGAGTAAGTACTTAGTATCTATAATAGTTTTGCTTTTTCTTACCGTGTTATAAGGTAATCATAGTATGAAATCTATTCGGAACTGTGAACACTTGTTCTTTTGAATTCCTTGCGAATGGAACTCGGAACTGGGCCGCGGTGTAAGCAATCTCACAATCTAGTTTTTCCATTTCCAATTCATGGTTGCATACATTTGAATGAATACACGTGTTATAGAAAGCGATACATCTTATTATCTGAAAACCAGCGCGGCCTTCAGTAACAAGCTGGAGACCGCATCAGCTGAGCCTTCTCCTTTTGGTCAAGAATTTTTATTTCATTATTATATTTTGTAAATTTTGTCTTTTTTGTGATTTTTTTTTGGTCAATAAATGGTGTTTTATTTTATTTATTTTATTATATTTATTAGAGGATTTAGCTGTTGCTCGCGACTTCACCCGCGTGAAATTAAAAAATACAGCCTATGTTACTCCCTGATAGCGTAGCTTTTTAATGGTGAAAGAATTTTTGAAATCGGCGTAGTAGTTTTTGAGTTATTTCAATACATACAAAAATATGTATGTATGTATGTCTTTCCTCTTTATAATATTAGTATAGATATAGAAGTATAGATATAGATTACCCCCTGTAGTACCTTAATTACTATTAACATCGACATACTTGTCGAAGATACATTTTTTAATTATCAGTATAAGGAGGAAATCTTATAAATGATAAATGTATATTTCCCAGATGAAAAAAAGCAAAAACATAAACTTTCTCTAACGTATACGATTAAAAACTTCGTAGGCTGTACTCGGTGATACATGTAATTACGCAGTAAGTTCGTTATCTTTTTTAATATCAAATAATTGAAAAAGTACATATTAATGTTTGAAAAGATACATGAAACCTTTTAAAACTATGATATCATATGAATACAATATAAAAATAAATGAGTGTTGGAAATTCAATAAAGACAGCGGCGGCAGCGATCATAGACCGACCCTTATTGAACGCATACAGTGCGCTATACCGATGTCTCTCGAGAACACGCACTGCCTTATAATTGCATTTGGTGCCCCTTTCTTGACAATATTGCTCCTGCTCTCCAGTTCCAGCAAACAGCGACACTAAATGTATAGATCCGTTCCAATTCACTTTCATGAAAAAAATATAAAATTAAAGCACTCGACTTTCGGTGAAGGTGAAGCTGCAATGTAGTTATGACTATTAATATTTCCATTGGTTTTTAAGAGAAAATTGTTCACTTGTTTTAGTAGTAGTACAGATTATCAAAAGTATCAGGAATTATTACTTATTTAAAAACAAAAAAGCATAAATGTAGATTCATACATATGTGGCGGACCGTTTTTAAGTGGAAACATTGTTAGGTTATTAAAGATTATGGTTACTCTGCTGTTGACGTAAATTTATTAATATTTTTAGAAACATTTTTAATATTTAAGGATAAATTAACAATTCAGCAAAATTTTAAAGTGAAATTATAGCGCAAATGGAAAGAAATGTTTCAATTCTGGGCCGAGGACTCTTATCTCAATCTCACGCTCTATTTGTCTGTCTCTGAACTAAGCCTCAGTTAGCTGAGCGAGCACGGAGCGAACTCAAAAATATTCTTACGTAACAATATCTTACGTCCTACATATAACGCTACGCCTGATTTATGTTAGAACCGAAATTTATTCTTTTTACGTATTTCGAGTATATATTCTTATTTCTGCAATATAATACAAAGTTAATTTCAAATTACTTACCTTATAAACATTTTCACCGAATTACTGCTACAAAGTAGAATAGTTTGTCTTAATAATCTTTATGATAGACCAAACGGAACATATATTTAGAGGAAAAAAGAATGTAAAATAAGTATAAATTTTTGTAATAGCAATTAGAAAATATGTGGCGGCATATAAATATTAAGGCGGCATATAAAGTGTTTTTATTTTTATTTTATTTTTATATAGATAAATTTTTACAATAGTAATTTGTAAAACAAACTATAAAGAAGCAGATTTCTATACTAATATTATATAGAGTAAAAATTTGTATTTTTGTATGTATTGAAATAACTCAAAGACTACGAGGCCAATTTCAATAATTCATTCACCATTAGAAAGCTACGTTATCGCTGAGTAATATAGGCTATGTTTTTAAATTTCACGTGGACGAAGTCGCGAGCAACAGCTACTAAGACATAAACAAGTAAAATAATATAAAGGTATTCATTCCATTTTACGCAATAACACATGTATCTTATGTTATAAACACGATATCATGTATTCAAATCAGGCTTACGTTAAATGAGCGTCTGATCAAAAGCAAACCGCCGAAGGCATGAAAAAAAAAAGTTATTTGTTAATTAAGTTCAACACGGTCGATAAGCAGAGAATACAAAAAGCTTTAAAGGCACCTTATAGAGATGTCGTTGACAGCCGATATTTTTTTAA
This sequence comes from Papilio memnon, assembly GCA_003118335.3. Classification (NCBI taxonomy): domain Eukaryota; kingdom Metazoa; phylum Arthropoda; class Insecta; order Lepidoptera; family Papilionidae; genus Papilio; species Papilio memnon. The sequence goes on from LD688936.1 coordinate 2,722,282, forward strand.
TGAGACGACAGATTAAAATAAAAGATCAATTTAACGACACAGATTTTTAATTTAGGTAAATTTTTCACATATTTAATCACAAAATGGAATATGCAAATTACTAAGAAATGTTATTTAAGATAACAAGGTTAGATTAAAACACCGATAAATCAAGAAAAGTTTTTACCTACGTGCATCGACGAAACCATTAGATCGAATGGAGGTCTGTCGATGACTGAACCGAGTTCGATTGCAAAGCGATAAAACGGTCAGTTTCCTGTGTGTACAGCACTTAGCAAGTTAATCTCATAAGCCGAGGTTTTTGCCGCGACGCTTTCACTAATCCAGATACCAATTAGTCGGTAAACCATTTAACACAAAGACTATTGATACAAATTTATAGAAGACCCTCAATTGTTAATTAACGATAATGCATTTGAACAAATTAAGACCGTAACCCACAGGGTTTTAATTAAATTTAACATTCAAAGTATCTCTCTACGTTTCAAACTCTGGTTTTAATATTGCTTCAGGTTTCCAGCAACGAACCTACTGTAAAAGACGCAGCTAGTTATTTATGTTTTAAAATAAGAAAGGTTCTGACCCGGAGCGCCCCAGGGCCGATGTCAACTGGAACTTTAAATATTATCTGACTTTGAACTATATATTTAGCGACTGATATAACATTTTTGATTTTGAAACAGAAAAATTCAAATTAAGATTATTAAAAAAAATTTTTGAGTAACAAGAAACAGTTTTCCTTTTAAAACAAAAATAAATAATGTAATCGTACACTGGATACACAGGTAGCTCACACAAAACGAATACAGTTTTAAAGTGAGTTACTATCAGTTTATTCAGGAACAACATAAGTACAAGTGGAATGTCTACAAATTTTTATTTATAACCATAAAATTCAACAGTCGTTTCCCGTTTGTACTCAAATAACCGGTCAAATAGCAGCTGTTATGGGAAACACGTTCTCCATTCGCATTCACATGTCCTCGCGGTCCGGAACTGATTCATGCGACAACTATAATGGCCGCCATGTGTCAATACATTCTGCAGCACGGTATAATTTCGGATATACCTAGAATAGCAACGACTAACGTTTGTATATTCAAAAACACGGAGGATTTAGTCAATCAGACTTGTCATCTGCAGGTCCTGGGTTTAAGTCCCGCTATATACCAATGTTTTTCGATTTTCTAATTTCATATGTAGATTAATCCGTCTTTCTTACGGTGATCGTGATGGAACCTGCACATATATGCGAATAAATTCAAAGACATGTGTGATGTCAACCCAAAAGGGCGAGTGTTATTAACAAAGGCCTTGTCCCTAATTTAGTGTATGATCGGAGCATCTCGGTGGGGACATATAGCTGTTAATGAAGTAAAACTGCATAAACATATCTTGTAGTGACAAAGACTTCTTACAAGAAGCTTTGTAAATACTCCTTCTATGCATCGTTTTATTAATGCCTATTAAAAAGTAATCGATTTTATTCCAACAGTGTCTATTCGGAAGGAATTGTGTTCACTAGTCACAAAAAAGCCTAAAACACTGAAAAACCCTAACGTTTACTTCGGTTATTTAAAAAGAAAGTAATAAAAATCTTTCAAACGTTCCGACCTGAAACGTTTTCCGATAACTGGTGCTTATGTTTAATACCTATGTCTGACGGCCCACTTAGATATAGGCTGTTACAACAAACAGTTCTGGGAATAATAGTACTTAAGGTAAATAAGATGGCTAGATCTCTTTACGTAACTAGGTTTTACTACAAAACATTTAATTTTATATCTGAATATTTTTTACCTTAATCTACAATGAAGTAAAAGGAAAAGGGTTACTTTGAGCTTTTAGTATTATTAGATTTGTATAAATATAACACGATGTTGTTAAAAAATATTTCAATTAAGATTGGAAAATATAACTTCAGACTATATAAAATACACAATCTTATAAATTCAACCCAGTTGGAAACGAAAAGAACTTTGAGATGGTATACTTACGTTATATAGAAACAAAATAACAGAATATTTAGTGTTTTCATAGTGAAATCAGCGTCTTGTGCAATTTTTGTTATATCAACAAAAGCTTATTAAGCTTTAAGTCAGTAAGAATGATCAAAGAAGTGAGTTAAATCAGGTTAAATCTCTTTTTTTCGTGAATATAAGTTTATGATGATATGAAATTATCGGAGAAACTAAAGAACGTATCAATATTTAAAAGTTACTACAGCTAACGCTAAATGAAAGCTTTAATTCATATACTGTATTTCATTGACCCTGCAAACGTCATTAATTATAAGTTACACTGAATTATAATTATAGAGACAGAGCACAATATAGCGTTAATAAAAGCTTCTCTACGGTAATGGAACTCCATTATTGTAAATTCATAGGGATGAAGTGCATTAACAATGTCCCGCCACCATGTGAACTAGTGATGGGCATTCAACAAACCAGTTGTTATCAATCGTTGATCCCCTTCAACACATATAAACCATTTTTGACCAACTTCTCAAAAGAAGGTACGCAATTCGTCTGTACGTTTTTTTTAAATTCAACTTGTTAAATTCAACTATAGATGATGAGTAATGACTGAGATGACGGATGACAGAGTTATTTGGAGGACGAAAACCCGGAGCGCCGACCCTACGGGAATAGGATAAGGTAGGGGAGATGATGCTGATGATGAACTATAAACGAATCGATAATACGTAGGAGTCAAATTATAAATTATCCATCACTTTATAAATATCTACGAAAATTACTTCCCATAATAATGGAGACCAAAATATACGGAGAAGCCTATAGGTTTTATTTTCTCGGCACTAGTCTTTGGGTCTTGATGTTAAAGTGATGGCCATCCATCTAGTTGAAAATAGCAAATTCACGTATTGTGACGATAAAATTGTCAACGACCCATCTCTACATGTGACTCACCTCCATAGATGGGAGTGGGCTTTGGGGTGTGCGCAGTGTGACGGCGCGGAAGGGGGGTACATTAGGTGAGCTGACGGTAGCTATAGTCAGGACAAAGCAGGATACGACACAGTGTCAGCGGTGAACTCACAAGGGAAGCTTTTAAGGAGTGTCATAATGTTTACTTGTTAATGCCGATATGTAACTGTTGCGTCGTGTTTGCCAGGCATTTACTTTTTAATATTTGTATCGGATCGTAAATGTTACACTTTAAAATTATTTTTTTAACAAGTTGTTTGTTTTAGTTTATAACACCGCAATGTACAAATGTAAAATTACATCAGACTAGATAACAACACTGTAATGGAATTTAACGTTCTTCCTAATGGCGTTTTATTCAATAAGAAGAGAAGGAATTTTAATAACATCAATTCGTCAGAGAGTGACATCGACGGGGCTACTAAATTATACGTCCAATAGATAGATATCGAAAAATGTTCGGTAATATTTTTCTCGGGTTGTGACTCCCCGCACTCCCCCCACCCCCTGCTAATATCGCCGATGCTCCCTCCAATGACAAGAATATCAAAATGTCATTATAAGTTTAAGTGGAACGCGCGGGATTCGCGCCGGAGGCCATTTGCAATGGACCGACACTTAATATTATTTGGTTTGACATCAAACAGCATATTAGAAGTTATTAGTTTTGTAGTTAGTTGTTTTGTAGCAGTTAGTTGTGTTTTGTTATGATTAATGAGCGTTACGTTTGAAAAAACTTGAACTTCTTAACTAGCAAAACGATTTTATTCTTAAAAAATATATTATTAGACGACGACTTTTTAAAATAACTTATTTGAATGCTTTTACATCCCTTGATGAAGTACTTATTTCACTAAAAGCCTTTCATTATCTGACAAGACGCTATACTTGAACTCTACCTACACCTACGCAAAACTCCCAAAAAACAGGCGTCAAAGAGTAACGTAAAAGGTTTTACATATACCTTTTCAGACACAAAGGAGTTTTTTCTCGATATAACTACATACGAGAATGGGGATAGATGAAAGCCCTCAGTACCTCTTAGGAAGGAAACCGCCGTCGGCCGCTAACAACTGTTTATTCAAATTTATACAACGGGGAAGTTCCCGCCATCGTAACGCCGAGCAATGCTCTGTGCAATTTCTAAATGGATCGCGGCTTCATGGACGATCACCCTTCGTACGGTGTCATGGAAATAAGTTTGCGAATTAAATCATAACCGCCAATATCAATTATCTAAGAATTCATTATTTATAATGGACTAGCGTTTTATAAGAAACAAAAAGGCACGCAAATGAAGTCGAAATCATCAAATGTTAAGTATAATGACTATCCTAAAAAAATAAGTTTTCGAGCTTTCAGTTTTAGCAAAAATTAACGTCGAAAAAGTTTTTATGAAATTGTTACTAACAATAATTTCCTTGTTACACTTTTTAGTTAAAGCTTGAACTAATTCATAAAGCATACACAGAAAAACAACTAAAAACTGCAGCAAAGATACTGTTATGTGCAAAAATACTTGTCAACAGTATTAACCAAGCTAAAGTAAAGCGGTTGTACTGGGGCATAGTTCAAGATAATGGTCGTGTGTAATGACCCGAATTGCCGTCTTTGGATTTCGTAAACCTCTCTTGAACTTTATGAACACTTAATTTAACAAAAGACTCCTTTACTTAATACTGCAGCTAATTATAAACGTATTATACTTTTTAATTAAAACAAACGAAGCGACATATGTTCAATGTGTTATATAGCCCGTAAAGATTAAAAATGGATAAGAAATGTAGCTATCACCCTATAATTAGGTAGACAGAAAGATCATTAATATGCCCTTTTACTAGGCTTTTGGTTTATGAATAAATAGAGAATCCTATATTAAAGTTGTATAATTAAAGACATCGTTCATTTGTAGAAGAGATCCATATCAACATTTTAAAAATATTCAAACTTACGTTTACTCGTATATATTTTAGTCTTGTTAAAAAATTCCTGAGGGCTTATCACTTATCATATATTAGTGACAATGTTTTCGTCATGTCCTCGAATTTGTATTTAATTTGTGCAATACTACTTGTATTTTTATCGATGACATTATAATTACGTTCTCGAAACTGTCATGCAAATATTCGTGATAGCCCTCTAGTTTTATGCCAGACTTATGTTAAATGATATGAATTAAATAATTAAAAATAAAATGTTTATAAGTGCTAAGTGAAGAATAAGGACTACCGTGACGTAAGAAATTGTAGTCTTTGTGTTCCCTACATCCATTGTAATGAATACCTCTTACAAAGAGGCCATTATTTTACGAATGCCACAATTCCCAGGGATTTTTTTCATTAGCCACTCCTTCACATTGTTCCTGAAATGCGATTCGTGTTAAACGGGAAACGGTCTACTTTTCAAACTGATGCTTGTGGAAATTACTGAGTACGTTTTTTAAATAAATTAAGTTTTTTATTTGAAATTTGATTTTTGATAATATTTATTTTTTGTCTCCTTCGTATTCGGTGACTCGGACAAATCAGTGTCAAAATATTTTTTCAATTAAGTATACTTACTTAATGTGAACTTTAACTATGTGAATTCGTTTTATTGCACGGACTTATAAGGCAATCAGAATAAGCCAGGATTGTAAACTACCTTAAATCGATTTTGAAGTTGCAAGTCGATTTACAAATTTTATTTTTTCCAAGAAGAATAAAACCTACATTTAAAGCAATACCAATTTCGTTAGATAGCCGAATAAGGTGGCCCAATTCAGCTTGTATTGTTAAAAAGTGCGACCCGCCCTTTAAGTGGCAACCGATTGAAGGCCGGCTCCAAGTTAAATTCCGGAAACAATTTAAGGAAAGTCTTTCCTGCAGAGTTTTTATGTGATCGTTCGTTGTTAAACCACTTTCAGATTTTTTGCGTTACTTCGCAATTATTGAAAAAGTAACAAAGTTAAGTGAAGATTCATTCCTTTTAGAGCAGTTGGTTAAAATTTGACTTTCATTTTTAAATACTATTATTTTAACGGCAAAAATTTGAATGACTCTAAAAATGTTTGTAACCACGTAACCTCAGAAGAACCGGTCCGATCTAGATGAAATTTAAAATAGGGATGGGATGAATAGCGGTTAGGTGAAACTTTTCAACTTCACGCGGATGTTGCGGGCCAAATAATATCTCAATAAATTGAATTACTTCATTCTTTCACATAGCTATAAGTACATAGTAAATAATACGATCTTATTCCTCGGTTACAAGGCACAATATATCATATAGAAGGATTCATAAATTCATGTCGGTCATATATCGTGCGGCAAGCGCTGTCCATAATTGGTTTTGGACACTGCTAGCTGGCATTAAGTGTAAACACATGGGTCGGCGGTTTCATGGGCTGTGGCGATGTGATGCCGTAACATAGGACAGAGTATGCAGTACAACAACCGTGCTCCAAACATTAGCTAATTAATAAAACCGCACAGATGAATTTGAATCTAAATATGGGATATTTGGATTAGATATGAAAATGTTTTTTTTTTATAATTTTTGTTAAATTACAATTGTAGGAACATATATTTTCTATAGCATAAAAATCGAATGTCAAAAGAAAATTGATTAAATTAATCTCTTTTACGTATAGGTTCAAAGATACACTCTATATCTATAAGCTATAAGATCTAAAGTTGCTTTCATTTACATACTCACATGTTAATATGGTTTGATTTAGAGCATTGAAAGATCAATTTACGTTATGTTATTACTATCTCTGAGCTCGCAAACGAAGTTATACATTCATAGTTTGTTCCAGTTATACAAATATTAACTCTACGTAAACTTCTATAAAATTACTCACTCTTGGTTAATTTTACAACTTCGTGATAATTCAATGCTCGTTTATCATGCGTTTATTATTTTGTATACAAAATGAACGTGATCAAATTCTGTTTATATCCAACAATATTCGGTGGAATTCATTACCCGGATTACTATTTCGTAGCGTTAGGAAAATATATTTTTCCACGAAACAATCCATCGCAAAAATGGAGAAATACTTCCAAAAATCCTTTCACAGATGTTTGAAAAAAAACTCGAGGTCATTACAGTAAATTAAGTACATTAAATTCGTTGCAATATTTTGAATTTGTTGTTTTTTTAATGCCGTTATATCAGTATGGAATTACATAACAGCCGTCCAATACGACAGTTGCTGCACTAATAAAAAAGCCATGTAAGTGATATCGTGACTACTCGTATCAATCGTAATAAGATACTTTACTGTTGTACAAATCTGTTTAATGCAATTTCGGTTTTGTTTTTTTATTATTTTCCTTTTTGACTTGATCAATGTTTTTTTTATATAAAATAAAGTGGCAAACGAGCAAGCGGACACCTAAATCCGCCAAAAAGACGAAGCGATCGCTGCCCATAGACATCCGCAATTGCAGATGCGTTGCCTACC